>JALBCR010003683.1:0-304002 GCA_030710515.1 Abscondita cerata | reverse complement strand
AAAAACATCAGTTACGTTTGTACGTTAGATCGACTAACTTTTAGTTGCTTGTTGTTTTTTATTAAATAATTGTTTGTATTAACGTAATTTAATGTTAATTTATTTTGTGATGTTTTTTTGCCGTACGTTTGTTAATTGGATGATGTCGTTACCTAAAAAAAAATAACGATTAAAGAACAGTATGTTCCCCGATCCTGATGAAGGCCACACAGTTTTGGTTGCTGAATGTCCGTCTATGGAAACAAAATTAAGGAGTTGTTTCAAGATTATAATACCACTCCTATAGAAGGTCTTTTATTAATGGAAAAATAAATAATTATGAGAGCGTTTTAAAAGTAAATTTGTTGTATTTGTATTGTATGCGACTGTTTTCCTTTAAAGGTTAGTCGTTTTCAACACTCCACAGATCTCTATCTTCCCAGTCTTTTTCTCTCAAGTCCCTTTCCGCCATGATTCTTTGTGTTTTTCCATTTTGTTGTTGGTCTTCCGCGTCTTCTTTTTCCGGTGGATTCCATTTATGAATTTTTTAAACCACCTGTCGTCGTCCATTCTCTCTATGTGCCCATACCAGAGTAATGTGGGTTCTCTAGATTTCTTGTTATAGAGGATTGAATGTCCATTTACCTCCAGATTCTTTCTGTCGTCCATCTATCCTGTCGTGTGATTTGTAAACTCTCCTCATGAAATCTAATTCTACTGTACGAATTTTGTTTCTTGTTGTTTCTGTCATCGGTGAGGTTTCACCCTCATATATAGTGATACTTTCTACTATGCTGTTGAAAATTCTTCTCTTAGTTTCTTTCCTTATGTTTTTACTCCACAGCACCCATGGCGGCGCTCTTGTAGCTGTTTTTCCTGTTAGTATTCTACTGTCTACATCTTGCTTGATTTTCCGTCTTTTGTTATCCTAGCTCCTAAGTATTTAAAGCATTCTGTGTGACTGTATGTCTGATTCGTTTTTCGTTAATATTGTCGTTTGTCGTCTCCGTACACATGTATTCTGTTTTTTTGAAGTTTATTTTAAGTCCTGCTTCTCCGCTAATTTCTTTTAGTTTTTGTGTCATGTGTATTAGATCTTCCTTAGTGTCTGCAAAGATAACCACATCATCAGCAAACAGTAGGCATTTCAATACTTCGTCAATTATTTTAATTCCATACTCTGCACATTCGCGTAACCATTTTATTAATATATGGTCTAAATATATATTAAACAGAAGCGGTGAGATTGTACAATCTTATTTTAACCCTTTATTTATAATAATTTTTTGGGTCATTCGTCTCCCAATTTTTATTTTTCCTGCATTATTTGCGTAAAGCTGTTTTACTGCATTAATCCATTTTTTCTTCGATATTTAGTCTTCTCATTGACTGCCATATCTTGTTTCTTGGAACATTATGCATAGGCTTTCAAAGTCTATGAAACACCATATCTGTTTCAATATTTTTTTCTTTCCTCTTTTCTTGTATTTGTCTCACGCAAAATATGTTATCCAGACATAATCGACTTTTCCTGAAACCACTTTGTACTTCGTTTAAGGGGATCATTTGTTGTTCTATCTTATTTTTAATTACCCTTCTGAATATTCTTGTCCATAGATGGTATAACGCTTATCCCTCTGTAATTATTAGTCTCTTTTTTTATTTCTTTTCTTCTAAATTGAAGATATCATGGAGGTGTTCCATTCTGCTGGTATTTGTCCTCCCGCTTCTATTTTTTGAAACAGTTGTTAATCAGCATATTCATTTTATTTCCACCATATTTTAGAAGTTCAGGTTGAATTCCACTCGGTCCTGCAGCCCTGTTGTTTTTGTCTTTCTTTATAGCCTCTTCTACGTCTTTTATTGAAATCTCTGTGGTATTTGACATTGTTAGTATATCTTCTTCTTGTCTATATTCATCTCTCGTTTCTTGTAGTAATTGTTCGTAGTGCCTTATCCAATGTGTCGGAGTTATAGTTGAGATATGGCTTTTTGTTTTCGTATTGGTCCTGGTATTTTTTAGTACTTTTCACGCTTCTCTTGTTTTATTATATCCTAGATTTGTATCAATATATTTACACGTGTTCTCCCAAAATTCATTTGATTCTTCTTTATACTGTTGTTTTACTTTCTGTCTGATCTTCCGGTATTCATTTCTTATGTTCGTGTTTTGATTGGATAGCCATTTACCATATATTATCTTTTTCTTTCGATTAGTGTTTTTTAGTTCTTCACTAATAGGCATTTCTCGTTGTTTATTATTATTTTTTTTCCAAGCACTTCGTCTGCTACGTTATGTATTGTATTCACTATATGTTCATATATTCCCAATGTCGTATTTTCTTTGTTTAAGTTTAAGTTTAGTTGTTCGCTTAAATTGTTTTGGTATAATTCTTTTATTTTTGTTGTTGTAATACATTATATCTAATTATTCCATTACATCTTAATTTAGCGGTTACTAAATGATGGTCTGGGCCGCATTCCGGTTTTCTATATGCTCTTACATCTTTTACCACTATATTTCGTTCCTGTTTTGTTATTACTAAATCTATTATAGATCTTAGTTTTTTGTAGCTTGTACCCAGGTATATTGTGTGCATCCTTGTGTTTGAAAAATGTGTTAGCCACCATAAGTTTATATTCTTTACACAACTGGATCAATCTATCTCCATTGTCATTTTTGTTGCTTCTCCGTATTTTCCAATAACATTGTCTCTGTCTTTTTTACCAACTCTACAGTTTAGGTCTCCTATAATGATTATTTCATGTGATTTATTTATTTTTTCTATTCTTTCCCCAAGTAGTTAAAAAAGCTCGTCTTTCTTTCCTCTTTTGGCGTCATCATTGAGTCCGTACACTGCCATTATTATAATCATTTGGCCATTTACTTTCATTACCATTTCTATTACTCTTTCATTTATTTCTTGTCAGTGTTGGATCTTCTCTGACCATTTACTTCTAATTAGTATTGACACTCCTGCCTGTGCTCTCTCGCTTTTATTTACCCCGCTCCATATATGATGATAGTTTCCTATTTTTTTTGGACTTGTCCTTTCCTTTTCGTCTCCGTCAATACCGCAACATCTATCTTCATTCTCTCTATTTCACTGAGTACTTCTTTTTGTTTCCTTCCTATTCCTTGTATATTCCATGAACATATATTGAAATTATACTTCTTATATTGAGATTTTTTGTGTTGGTTAAAAGTTTTAGCAGTTTTAGCATTTGCAGAATTGCCCCCTCCGTATCCATTGGGGCTCCTTCCATTGGAAGTGTGGATTTCCACCCGGAGACTGTTATTTATTAACGGTTTTTACATTCTGCTAGCTTGTCGGTTTTTACATGGGATGATATGCTAATTCAATCGCCAAAACCCTCCTCCTTTCTCATACGGGCTTGGGACCGTCAACGGCGGAGTTAAGTAAAGTAAGTAAATTTGTCATTTTGATATTCGCAGTACGTTATTTTGTTTTCCAAAACGGCTTGAACCGGATGTAAGTTACCACTTTTCTAGGAACTTTTAATTTCGATTAACGCAGTTTTTGCCGTGGATGTAGTTTTTTTAATTTGCAAACTCGATCAAAATTTGAGGACGTAATTCTTTTTTCCTTTCCGTTGTCCATATATCACTTTGCGATTGTAAAATTGTGTTTTGATATTGATCAAAATTTTGTAGATCTCTTAGGAAATTTTCCTTTCATTTTTTATACTTTGGTAGTTCCATGTCAGCCATTATATTTACATCTGGACCGTAATTTTTGTCTATTTCAGAAAAAACTTTTTTTCGCATTTCTATAAAGAATTACAATAATGTTTAAGAGTAACAAGAAATTATTTTTTGGAAAAAAAGTGTTAACCTTACTTTTTTATGACGTCAACTAAACTAATTTTTTTTTGGAAATATACACTGGTGTCCAGGCTCATTTCGAAATAAACTTTGATGAATTCCTACAATAAATCCTCCTTTACTATTATAACATGATGCAGACGCTTTACACCGTGCTTCGTAAGAATTTTTTAAACAATAGTTTATTCGTTTTCCCCCAACGAACTTTGCAACAATAGAAATGAATGTCTCTGCATCATTGGTGTCTACGTCATACATCAAACTGGAAGGATTATTTACCAACCTCCTATTTGCTTCCATTATGGCAGTAAAAAGGTAACAAGACATTAGCATGGGAATCAAATTTTCCTAACAACAGAATAACATTAAAATAACTGATAATGCAAATAAAATAAACGCTCACCTCTCCTTGTTCCTCGGCAATAACACATTTCGCATTCTGTGTGTTCACCAAATAGTGTTTTGGACCGTTAGTTATGTCTTTTTTAATAATTCGCATTGATTTTAGCGTGACATTGTTCTTTCTATACCGAACTGCTTTTGTTACTGCATTTCTAAATCTTCCAAGTACGTCGCGATTGGATAATTTTTTTCCCAGTGCTAGAAGATATTTAACGTCTTTACTTAGATCCATTAACTTATTGAGGTAATTACGAAGGAGATGATTTCTACATTCAATCTTTTGAATAGTGAATAATGGGCCATAAGGAGCAGCTGGGATTAATTTTCGATCACCCATTAGTTTTCCATAAATTAAATTATGCCTTTTTAGAGATTTTCGAAACCCATCTACCATAATTGCGGCTTCCATCCCTGTGGAACTACCATTCAAGTTTTAAAACGTTGATGTATTTTTTGTTCCCTCTTATACAGACAGAACAATATTTGTTTTCCTCTCCGTATAAAACCGAAAAACAAAAAATCTGCATTGGCGTAGGTACCTGATTTGGAAAATCATTTTATTTTAGTAGGTAAATATATTATAATAGTAAAATCTACCTTGATACTGAATTATTATGTGGTTATATGTTTATTTATTTTATTTGTATAGTAGATCACATTACAATTTTTACTTCTTACGTATTATATACCATTATTTTTGTATCTTGGTATAATACCCGATCTACGGCTATGATTCTCGTTTCGTCGTACCTGGGCTGATGACAACGTGCTTTACTCAGCTTTGTTCTCAGACCCTAGATGGGTCGATATGCTGCAAGAGCAGCACAATGATCGTATTTTGGTTAGAATTTGTTGGTTTTAACTTAACCGTGAGTACCGCTTTCACAAGAAAATAAAAAGAATTATTTCAAGCAATTATAATTTATTACTCCGCGCCAATAGTATACAGACTATAGGTATAATATCTTTTGTTTAGCACCAATTATGCATGCCTGCAACGAAATAATTAAATGATGTACATTTTTTTAATAGAATTGTACTTACAACACCCGATAACGCATTATAGTTTCTTCTATACGATCTCTTACTTCAAGCTACATCAACGATCACAGAAATAATTGGTGTACCGTCAACAGTGACGTCCGTCGCCAGCTTCAATGAATATTTTATTCCAAACATTTTTAACTCTTTTCTAAACAAACCAATAATTACATCAATACAAAACAAAAAAAAAATAAAAAACAAGTAAGAATAAGATTTTATTAATTCACACATTATACGTTACACAGAGAAAACATACCGAATGAAATAGAAAATGTTTATTTTTTTATACAAGTTTAGTAACAATAAGCCGCTCTATAACCGGATTAACAAAGCATGTACACAAAAAAAGTAATGCCTCCCAAACATAAAGATTGTTGGTTGACTAACTTTTTTTATTTTAAGGAGAAACTAAAAAGCATTTCAACAAAAGAAAAAAAAAAAAAAAAAAAAATTGATTAAAAAATATTGTGGTGTCGTGTGGAGGGGGGGGAGTGGTGGGGAGGTAGGGGGGAAAAAGGGGAAAAACAAAGGGGGGGGGGGGGGGGGGGTTGGGGCCCCCCGGTAGGGGAGGGAAGGGAAAAAAAAAAAGCTCCATTCCTTTGGTGAATTTTTCGTTGGGTAGCGTCTTAGGCTTCAAAAAAAAACTTCAAAAAAAAAAATAAAACAAACACCTCCTCTTGATATTTCATTTTCTTTTCTCTTATAAAGCTTTTGTATTTCTTCATTTGTTTTTGGTAATTTCTAATTGCTTTTTTGTTTCCTTTTCGATCATTGTATTCATTGCTTTAACAAAAAGGAAAACACAAAAAAATTGCACAAAAACCTATACTCGACCACGTATTTCAATAGCTAAGCTATCATTATCAGCGAACTGAAACTAAGAATAAAAACAGATAGACGTTGTGGTTTAGAGATCCACTCCTTTGATTCCTTGCTTTGTTTCTTTTTTATTCCTATTTCACATTTTTCGTCAAACTAACTACGCTTTCTTGCCCGTTTCTTTCCCTAGACACATATCTCTACAATTTGTTGCTGGTTCTGTCCTATGCTCCGCCAATTGTGTTCCAAGTTTCCGAGTAGTTTAATTAATTTAATTTTTATTTATGGTTTCTATATACTGAGCCCAAGATCAAAATGAACAGCATGGGGATCTTAAAAACGGTAAAAGATACAAGGTAACTCAAATTGCGAAAAAGTTGGGCAATTTAAAGTATGGCACCTTTAAAAAGAAATATTTTTCGTTTGTAGATTTTACAAAAATAATTTTTTTTTTTCTATTTTTTTATTTTTTGGGTTTATTTTTAAAAAATATTAAAAATCCAAAAAAACTTCTTCATTGACACTTTTAGAGTTTTACAAAATGGCATTTTCAAATTTTTTAATCCAAGATTTCATCTAGGAGAGACCATCAACAGTTTTTTTTTTTTTAAATGACCCCATACAAAAAAAATACACTGTATTTGGTAGTGTTTTTTTATTACAAATTTAACAATGTATCACACATTATTGTTTAAAGCATATTTTTTTAAAGAAATAATGATATTTAGTGTATCTTACTTTATATACATATTTATGTCTTTCTGCTGTAAATATGTGGTTTTAGTTATCAATCCTTTTCTTCCTTCCAAAATATATTAGAAATTGTGCATTTACTGTTGATTCTTAGTGTTTACTATACTTCTTACTTCCTTTCTTAATTGCATCTCCCAAAACCAATTTTCATGTCACGTCTAGGAATTTTATCATACTCTCTGTCCCAGTTGTTGTAATCTTCCTCCTTAAAGTCAAGAACTTTATCTTCAGTCGGAGCATATTTTTTGGTATTTTGCTCGTATTCTTAAGTAACACATACTGCGGTGATTGCATTTTTGTGTTGAATAAAATAATTTTATATTGTACATAAACACGAGACTCTCGTTTAATTATTATTATTTAATTTACAATATCCCAAAGTCTTGGATTCATAATAAAATGTGGTTTATCATTTAACAAAATTTTAATTAAAAAAAAAATCGTACGTACACTTTTTTTACAAATATGAATAGAAAAATCTATTACATTTACGACATTTACGCAATTAAAAATATTCCGTTACAAATTTAATTACTTTTGATAAAATTGAATTGTACTAAAATTAGGCTGACCTTATGCGTTTTATACGTGACACGCTACATGCGACCTTCAACGTTTTCTCTGCATTGACTTTTTCACCCTGGATCTTCTATGATGTTTCTTTACTTGTATCGCACCGGCTACTGATAAATTCGGCAGAGCTTGTAGGTAGGTAAACAAAATTTCAAAACAAATACGATTGCTTGTAATTACCATAAAATAACGCAATAATTATCAAAAAGAAAATTACAATTTATAATTTATTTCCAAAAATAATGTGAGCCACTTTAACGTATAAAAACTCAAAATACACGATGACGCAATTGTTTTCAATTCAAATACACACCTAATAATTATATTAGTTTAGATTTAAACAAATCAAACACAAGAAAATTATAATTCGACACGTCCCGATGACTTTGCAGGTGTTGACAAGCAATAAATGATTGTCTAAATATTTCGTTTTTTTTTATTGGAACGAACTACTTAATTTGTCAAATCTTTGATTTGTTATAAAATCAAAAAACCCAAATAAACCTAAAATACACACACAACGATTATACGTTACCCCGCCATCACATAAACCCTTGCCGTTTTATAACGGTTTCTATTTACTGTACACTCTATAATTAGTATTTTATGTCTAATTGACGCTTAATTATATAAACTTCAAATCCGTTAATAATACAACGATTAGCACAGCCGAAAACGTCTCTAAACGTACGATTTCGAAGTCGCTCACTTTCTCCATACGCCTTATCACCTTCGACCTTCCCAAAAGCACACGAGGACGTTACCTTTCTTTAAAAGAATGTAATTCGAAATTGTTATACGAGGGGCTTTCAGATTGAAACGTTAAACTTTTAGGTGTTGCTTTCCGTGTACTTTATTGGATTAAATTGTTTGTAATTTTATTATATTAAACACTTTATTTAACGACGAACAAACAACAACAAACGACAGCAATGTGCGGGCTTACAAACAAATGCGCTGCGTTTATTTATACTGCACACATTTCCAGTAACTGGGTTAATTAAAATTTATCAGTACAACACGTCTATTTGTTAATTAATTTTTGATATTCATTGTTTTTTTATGCACACCCATCTTTCTTCACTGCTCAAAACCGTCTCCACCCTACTTTTGCTTTACTTTATCACGTACGCACACAAATCGATATATTCTCATAACATACAATAAACCTCTCATATCTTAGTACTAAAGAATATATATAGTTTAACATATATACATTAAAAATATGACATGCAATCACTGCAATACCTTCTGTTAGAGGTTTAAAGTCGCCTATTACGTCCTTTATTCCAAAAAAACCTGTACACAACCAATTATTTTTTGTTCCACTTTTCTAAAGGACATAATTCCAAATCGAAATTTTTTACACTGGTGGTTAAATTGTTTTAATGTCCTGGCCTCTTTAAAACCTCCAACTTTTGCATGTTACTATAAATGATTTGTTCTTTATTTTTGTTTGGAATACTGTTTTGGTTTTATTATTATATTCTTATTATCTCAATTTATTATTTAGTTTTTATTCATTAAAATTTTTGTTGTCTGGTCTATTTCCTTGTTCTTAACGTGATCAGTTGCTAATAGTTTTTTCTCTCATCGTTTTTGTTATTTTCCTTGTCAGCACCTTCTCCGTTGGGCGATGTAGTTGTTCGTTTCAGGCTGGTCTTTCTCTCTTCTTTTTCACCTTTTGTAATTCCTTGTTGGTTCAAATTTGGTCGTGTATACTTTGTAGTTTATGAGTAACTTTTTATATTTTATGACAGTCCTGTATCATTCTCCTCTGGCATCTTTTATTTGTGTTATTACCACCTTCCTGTCTTATTGTATTGTCTTTGAATAGTCTTCTTTAATATACCTTTAGGTTTTTTGTGTTTGTTAATATTTCGAATCGTGTGCTTTCTTAATGTTTGCTGCTGTTTTTTACTATTTTTAACTATTTTAATATTTAAGATTTTAATATATAATAATAAATTTTATATTAGTTTTCTTCAAAATTTATGACCGAACGCACGTTTAAGTAAAAATCTTGAAATCTAATCCAAATCTGCCACTGTTGAGAACACTTTTTTTATAATTACGTAATCTGTTCAAATGCAATTCAAAATTTGTTACAGTAGTAAATGTCCAAAAAGTTTGTTATACATTTTAGATTTGGTCGATAACGAAAATAATAGAATAATAATATCAATTTCATATCCAACCCGGCTAGCTAAATACGTCGAAGGCGTCGTGTGTTGAGAGAACGAAATTCATTGAAAATACAAAACCGAATTAACATTTTTACCCGATGTTGTTTAATAATTTTAAACACCACTGGTTTGACCTTTAAAATAAGCATTCGTCGATAAGCACTATACGTAGATAAAGAAGAAGCTGACATGCAAATGAGACCTAACAATTAAAACACCTGTAACGCTAAAAACATTAGTTATATTAACACACGTGATTTTCGATATGACAGAAAAGCACAAAAGAAAGATAACTGTAAAATTATCACAGTCAAAATTACGTATGTTGAAACAAAAATGTCTTCCATAATTGGACCGTGTCGAAAAAGGTAACAGTAGTTGCCAACGTTTCGCTATCTATCGTAAGGGGATACATCAGGGCGAGAAACAAGAAATAAATAAAAGAAAGTTTAAGGTAGACAACTAAAAGTCAGGTAATCAATTGTCAACCAACCCACGTTTTAGACTAAAAGAAGTTTTCCGTAAGTCGTTTTTTGTTTCAACAATGACTCCGGTTGTGGAACCCTCAATTCTTACAAAATTACGTTTACTTTTGAATTTACAATAACGCGACAATGTTTAAAACTAACTAACGTTTTAGGACGTAGCTCGATGAGTTGGTTTCGTATTAAAATTAAAAAAGATACCTGAAGTAATTCTGTGAGGATTTCCGTATTCTTAACGATCGTAATTATAATTAAAGATTCACAAAGTGGAGATCGGAAAATAAGAATTCATAACCCATATGTAACAACAATTTCTACAGAGGTAGAGGAAGAGGGAATTTAAAAAGTATTGATAACAAGAGAACAAACAATTATAATATACAATAGACAGGTGATGCCAGAAGACAAAGAAGAACGGGACGAGGGGAGCATCTGATCAAGAAGACATTAAAACGGTACGGATAATAGGCAATAAAATTTTACACTTAAATCGCCATGTGCAGAGGTTAGTATTAACACGGATGAGTGCCAGAGTTTAAAGTCTTAATTTCAGAGATGCGACACTCGCGGGATAATAACATAAATTAGCAGACCTGTATGTTAATAACCCCCCAGAGAATTACGGTTGTTTGTGCATCGGTGACGATCCTCAAGTGGTTGAATCTCAATTACTTAACGGAATGTTTCCACCATTAACACCTCGCAAAGTGTACGATTCAAATCCTCGTGCTTTTCATAAAGTGCAAGATCCCCGTTAGGAAAGGTATCATATTGGTGTCTGTGTAGTTAGTCCGTTAGGCATTCGTGTAATGGTTCATAAAAAAAAAGCATAGCTCATCCGTCCGTGCAGAAAGTTCCTAATAGTAGCTTATACCAAAGAATACAATGGTGTAAGCAGTAAGGTAATTCGTAGGGTGAACAAATAAAGAACGGAAGCGTACGTGTAAGACGAAATCGGCGTGACTTCAGAAATACTTGCGGTGACCGAACGAAATATTATAAAATTTAACGATATCTCAACAAAACCAGTACTTTGAAAGCAATATAAACTAAAAAGATGCCGAGAATAATTAACCATAAATTTTGGAGTAGAAGTTGTTTGATAAAAAGTCAAACATGGCCACCACTAACAGTTCAAAGTGAAATGCATTAATACGTTGTACGTCGAATTAAAAGGAAGCGCAAGTGTAGCTATCTATCGCCATACGAAGAAGAAACTATCGACAAAACCATCAATTATTTTATGTTAATTAGATAAAATAAAATAAATTAATGTGATAGTCATGAACATTCAAAACGGCATTTTATTAAAAAATCAGTAAAATAAGTTAATTTTGTGAAACTTTATTTATTAACCAAATGGATATTCATTTATTAAGCCGCCTTCGTCGACGAATTAGTTAATTTGTTGCCTAGTAATGATTTGAGCATTCTAACTAGAGTTCGATTCCGACTGCAGCATTTTTTTAAATAACTTTTTTTAGTAACTTTATAATATAATTTTGTAAAGTAAATGGAACATTTTGAAAAAGATAAAACTCATTTAATAAAAATTTTATTAATAAAAAAAATTAGACCATTTCAAAACCGGATTTTTTGGCGAAAATTAACGATGTTTTAGTCATTTCTTTAGTTATGTTATCGTTGCTACCTAAAACTAATTGTTATAAATTTATGTACGTCAATTTTTTTGTAGGTTTCATACAATAGTGCATAAAAGTGATCGCGAAACGCGTTGCCAAAACTTTCTCAAAACGGTTCTCATTTCTAAAGGTAACCCAGTTTGTAGCATCAAAAGAAAGGACTGCAGAAAAACAAAATAATGGAAGACATTCGTTTCGAGATGCCCATCATACAAATAAGGTCAGTCACACTTATTTATACATTTCCGGGTTAGTTTATGCGCAAATTCATTATTTTGTGCTGCCTCTTGCAATTGCTATTAAGCAACCTTATATTTCTTATATAGTTTATACCAGCCATTCATTAAAAATAACCTTTAAATAATCCTGCTGAGATTATTTTTAAATTAATTTTTACAATCACTTTAGGTTATTTAGAATTTATTGCGCACTTCTGTTTGGGGTATTGTGGTAGTTAATTGCCGCGCCATTATGACGGTTAATTAACGAAAAAAAGGCGTAAGAAATTTAGGTTTATTATTGCGGTAATTATTTAATTCCTGTATGCTTTAGCGCGTTGATTTTCTTCCTGAGTTTTCGATAGGTTTAGAGGCTGATTTTTATCTTGTTAGCTTGAGCAATTTGTATGTGATTATTTCACCTATTGAATTAATAATAATTATACGCATAATTTTAGTATGTCTAACGTTTACGTAAATAATAGGCGATTGATGTATAATGAGTTATCACGCTGGGTAATTGAATATTTTGCGTTCCCACACATATCATATTGGGCATTAACTGTTTATACACCATACAACTACATACATGTTTTTTTTTCAATTGCAGACGTATTTACCTAAAAATTACATTGCATCAAACTATATGTTTAACAATAACCGTAATTATATAAAAAGAACAGTGATTATAACGCAATGAAGCTTTATGTTTTATGGCAAAGGTGTTTGTGCTTCCTGGCGGGTATTTTTAGTAATGAAATTATATTCAAATAGATGCAAATAACTGCAATCAATAAAATATATATGTTACTGAAAATTATATTCATTACAAGTAGTCGCAATAAGTATATGTCTTTGACCTTAATTATGTCGTGTTACTTAATTGATGTTCACTATGTCTGTTGTCGATGATTAATTAATATTGAGAATATATAATTTTTATACTTAAGCAACAATTCTATATTTTAATTAAAGAAGTGTGAATGAATTTAGCAAGTGCGGGTTGCTAGGACAATAAAAAAACAAGTCTTGGAAAGATAAATAAACTTAAAATATTAATGAACATGGAAAATTAAATTATATTAAAGAAAAATACAAATTAAAAGATAAATAAAAGTTGTTATAAGAGGGGTAATATAGAAGTAAGCACTATATGGAATTGGTTGACTAGATCAAATAGATTCGCTAGGGTTGGAAGTAGACTGACCTGAAAAAGAATAAAAGGTGTTAATGTAAAAGAAGATTAAGTTTCTATTATTTACTGCAAGAATTATTTCCAATTGGAAGACGAATTGGGTAACATTGTTTATTTGAGCTGAGACGAATTCATATTCAATCTTGAATTGGACTGACCTACAAAATAGACTGTAAATTTGGGAGGGTCAAGAACTAAGAATAAATAAACTGAATAAAGCATTATCCAGGTAATTGTAGTATTTTTTTGTAGTATTGTAAAAGTAATTGTAAAAATCTGTCACTTATATAAAAATTTGACGATTTTTGTAAAATTACCTAATTATGAAATAGGAATTGTTGCTGATAATTATTCATTTTAATCTTAAAACTCGACTTTTCTTGTAATCATTAGAAAATATGCATATGACAAGAAACAGGACGAAGAAAAACGGTAGAGATTTCGAATAAAGAATTCAAGGAGAGGGTGAAAAAGTTAGTATATAAGTGAACGAAATGGAAACAAAAGAAATTCAAGAAACTACAAAAGGAGGTCAGTTTAACATGAATCAATTCATAAAACTCTATATGGAAAACAATAACAAATTAAATAAAAAATTGACGACATGAAGAATGATAATAACAAAAGATTCGACGATATGAGCAATGATAATAACGTATTAAATAAAAAATTTGATGACATGGGAATGAAGAACGATGAAATTTTTTAACAGAATAAGAAAAAATAATCTGGAACTTTTGAAGAATTAAGAGCAAAAATGAAGAGGTGCAAAGATTAGATAAAGATACGAGTGAATTCAAAATCACCACGGAACACAGATTTAACAACATGAAGATGATCATAGAACGAAAGGATATAGAATTAATCAAGTATACAACGAATTGGACAACAAAATTGAAAACATAACAGAACGTTGCTATGAGAGTGGTATAGGCATGGAAACTTAAGCAGCCGTGTCCCGTTTAGATGAATTAATACGAATTAATTATAATGAACCACCCACTTTCACAGGTAATGTGTACGACTCACCTGTGTTATTCATGAACATGAGTGAAGAACGAAAGTTATGGATGGTAAAAAAGGCCTTGAAAAAAGAAGCTGAAGTATGGTTTTAATGGATGAGGAATGAGTGTGAACAACACCAAGAATTTAAAACAGCATTTATTAATAATTATTGCGACATTGTACAACAAGAAAAGGTTAAACTTTTCCTTTTAAAAACAAAAGTTTGACCCACTCCGAAGTATTAAAAGGGAGATTTTCATGATATAGCAATACAATTGTGCATAGTTTTTTTACACAAACAGGCACTGAAGAGGAATTAGTACAATGGTTGGCAAGACAATTGAAAGACCAAATTTATTACAATGTTGGTTTGCAAAATATCGTGACGATAAAAGGGTTACAATCGTATTTAAGAAGATGTGACCAACAGCGGTAAATAATAATAAAAGGCAACCAGCATTTATAACAAGAAAACTGAGAGTGATCTTTAATAAAAATCCACCAAAAAAATGTAAAATAGACTATAATCATAATTATAATTAAAGATTCACAAATTGGAGATCGGAAAATAAGAATTCATAACCCATACGTAACAACAATTTCTACAGAGGTAGAGGAAGAGAAAATCTTAAAAAAGTATTGATAACAAGAGAACAAACAATTATAATATACAATAGATAGGTGATGCCAGAGAAGACAAAGAAGAACGGGACGAGGGGAGCATCTGATCAAGAAGACATTAAAACGGTACGGATAATAGGCAATAAAATTTTACATTTAAATCACCATGTGCAGAGGTTAGTATTAACACGGATGAGTGCCAGAGTTTAAAGTCTTAATTTCAGAGATGCGACACTCGCGGGATAATAACATAAATGAGCAGACCTGTATGTTGATAACCCCCAGAGAATTACGGTTGTTTGTGCATCGGTGACGATCCTCAGAGTGGTTGAATCTCAATCGTTCCTCCAACGAGTATCCACCGATAGCAGTCGAGGTGGTATTCAAGGCTCGGCCGCTTAACTAGTAACCGTTGTTACTACGTTGTCTATGACATTGCAGCAACCGCACAAGAGTGAAGATTTCGGGTAGCTGAAGAGAAAATTGACTACGTCGAAGTAAGATAATAAGAAGGTCAACAAAAAGAGGAACCAAAAGAAAAAGAAAAACCTGAAGGCAAGGTATGTATCAGTATTTGAACGCGAACTATCTGAATTCTTTACCTGCATAGGTTTCGCCAAAAAGTCCACAAATTTTCCCTTGTATGGGAGTGCTCGAGCATCGATTTAAGTCATCCTTCACTGGTTGTTGTCCATTTTAAGGAAACCGACCCCAAAAATTCTCGATGACACCAGAATAACCGGCAAAACACAACGAGGCTTTTCGTTAAGCAACAATGGCGTCACCCACAAGAAGAGTCAATCACGGAAACGGTTATCAATTACGAAATAAAATCCCTAAATCGATTACCAATCCAAAATCACAATGGCGCGAAAAGTTTTTGAAATTTTTTTCTCATTTTGTTTTCCGGCCAAAAATGAATTGTTAACGTTACAATGTTAAGATTATTGACTTACCAGTAACATGAACGATGGGTAAAATATGTGATGGAAATAGAACGATTTATGAATGAAACACCTAGTTTTACCACCAACGATCGACAGATCATAGAGAACTTCAAGAGTTAGAATCATTAAGGAAATGAGTTAAGAAGAATCTTAATAAAACCACCGATAAATATGAAAAGAGACAGAATGACAAAGTTAAGCGAATAAAAGAATATGAAATTGGAAGTAAGGTCATAATAAAAAGATTAAGAGATGCTGATGGAGGGAGAAAGATTGCTGCAAAACTATTACTTCCGTATGAAAGGCCGTACAAAATTTTGGAGATGCAACGTATGAATTACTAGACGAGGACACAGAAAAGATAAGAGGAAGATTTCACATTACCATGATCATTATCATCATTATCCAATAGTTCAACTGACACAAAAAACGGAAAACGACATGGAGGATGAAAACAAAATAAATGTGATAGAAGAAAGGTCAGATAGTAGAAAGAAATGTAAGTATGAACGTACCGGAGGAACAAGAGTAAATACTCGAAGAAAGATTTGGACAATTGTGGAAAAAGTTGCTCGAAGGAGAAATAAACCACAAAGAAGTTAAAGCTTATAAAAATGAGGTTAAAGATACAAGAGTAAACGCTAATGTAAATAAACAGGAGGAGAGTGAAAATAACAAAGGCTGATAATAGAAGAAATTTGGAAAGAGTTAGACAAACAAAAATGCAAATTGAATAGACAGATAAGAGATAAAGAGAAAATTAAGGAAAATACAAATAAATTCGGCAGACCCAGAAACAAGAATTTAAAAGATGTAAAAGCTCATCCGCCTCCTAGACAAAATGAAGAAAAAAATGAGCTAAGACAACACAGAATTATTAGGTTTAAGAAGTTAGGATTAAGAAAGCTTGAGTGAAACAAGTTAATGCGAAGACTAGGAAAGGAGGAAAGGATGAAAGAATTAAAAATTAAAAATAAGAAGAAAATGGAAAAGGTGATAATAAGCATCTTATGTGCAGCAGAGGCAGAATTCATTGATCAATGGAAGAACAATCAGAAGATGAAATAGTGAAGACAGTTAAAGTAGTTAAAAAGATCAAGATTAATTTAATGGAAGTGAAATTATTTTAAAGTATGAAGACGGTGAAATGAAGAAAAATAAAATGAAATGAGATGAAATAAATAAATATGAAGAAGGAAGAAGGAGATAAAAATGCGCATACGAATAAAGTATGTAGAAGAAGTTTAATTAAAATCTTAAGGAAAAGTATAAGAAAAAATCAAAAACAAAGAAATTGAAGTTTTAAAAAAAAAAAAAGTGATTGATCTTTGATTTTTAGAATAAAGTCAATGCAAACAAATGTAAGAATGAAAATATTTAAGAAAAACACAAAGGAATGAGGAAAGCATGTAAGAATAAAGTAGTGTGAATGCATGAACATTAAAATTTTTTTTAAATAATGAAAAATAAATAGAACAAGCATTAATGCATAAGGAGTTGTTGTTTTTGTTAATATAAGTTATGATTTAAAAATGTTAGTATGCAAAATAAATTTTGAAGGTAATTTTTTATAACAAAAATAACATGAATTTAAAAGTAATTTGATTAAAAAAATTAATGAGTTTAGCCCATCATGTTAATTTTTCTTATAAAATTAGAAGGGAGGTTGAGATGATATAATTTTATACTGAAGCAACAATTTTATATTTTAAATAAAATGTAAGCAGTGCAGATTAAGTTAGTTGAATTGTGGGATGATACTCAATTTTACATGTGAATGAATTTTGAAAGTGCGGGTTGCTAGGACAATAAAAAAAAACAACATGTCGTCGAAAGATAAATAATAATGAACATTAAATTATGTATAAATAAAAGTTGTTATAAGAAGAGTAATAGAAGTAAGCAGTATATGGAATTGGTTGGCTGAATCAAATAGATTCGCTAGGGTTGGAAGTAGACTGACCTGAAAAAGAATAAAAGTTGTTAATGTAAAAGAAGAATTATATCCAATGGGAAGACGAATTGGGTAACATTGTTTATTTGAGCAGAAACAAATATTTTTGTAAATTAATTATGATTATGATAATTATTAATTTTAATCTTAAAACTTGACTTGCATTAGAAGAATTAAATATTTTATTAGTATTCATTAGAATGTTAAAATTCCTTCAACAGCATCGAATACTGTATTTGTGTACAAAAGTTAATTGGTACTGCCACCTCGTGGAAGCATCTTTATTCGTTTTGGAAAACTTTAAAATTACATTTTTTATATACCTACTATAATATAGTATACTTTTTTCTTCAATTTACATTAAAACGGCATATAATTGAACACCTGGCAGCCGCTAAAAGGCTTTATAGTGTCTAAACAGTTCTTTTGTTTTCACAATTATTTAAGTTGGTATCTCGGTTATGTTATATTATTATGAACGTGACAGTAAAGACATAAGCAACCTGATTCGTTGAGAATAAAACGTCACTATAAAACTCGAGAATCTCGAAAATTTGACACATGAAAATCAGCAATAAAAGCTTGAAGAAAAAATAGAATATGGAGTTAAAAATGTTTAACGTATTTGTAAAAATTTTAATGGCAACTAACAACAGCCTTATTAAATAAACTTACAACATCGTAAAAAAATGCAATTATAAATTGTAATTATTAAATACACATTCAAAGTCGTAAATTAGTTGTGATTTTTAAATGACTACAAAGCAGTGAAAAAAATCCAGTTCTAACAATTATTTATATCAACATTAAAAATAATGTTGGGCTGTAAATTCGAAACTTTAATGCATCGGAAAGGATGGAGAATTTACCAGACTCATTAAACTAACGCTTAATTAATTAGTTACTCTTCAAATTAATTTTCTATAGAAAACAAACTGATTTCCTTGACATTTATGGTCTGAAAAAGAAATATATGAATAAGGTAACAAAACTGATTGTCTGATGTGTAATGAATTTAATTAAATTTCGAACGCATAATGGATTGAAAAATTATCCAAATGTTACTTTATTTTGTTATTAAATACGCAAATGGTACCTACATAAAATTGAATAGTTTTACTGAAACAATGTGACCTATCTGTGATTCCTACTTTTACTTTTATAAAATTCGTTAAAAATTAAAAAATTCAAATATATGTAATTCGAGCTACTAACTTCGATATTTTGTTCGCTTTGATTTTGGGCAAAGAATGGTATTCTTTGTTGTATTTAGAAAATTTTCACTTGTAACACCCTGAGGGTGCTGAATGTTTCCGGAATCTTTTTCTCGTGATTGTCAAAAACGTGATTAATTACACTAAAAAAAAATTACGGATTTAATCTGCACACCAGTGGTATTCGGTAAGAAAATCATCACCATTTCAATTATAATTATTAAGTATGGTATTTGTTTCTGGGGATCGTCTCCTAGTTCCAGATTGGTTTTTATAATACAAAAACGTACATTGAGATGTATAGTTGGTGCCTCTAGAATGCAAAGTTGTAAACCTATTTATAGCCAAAAGTGCTAACACATCCGTCCTTATATATTTTTGAACTTTGCTGTTATGTTTATAGCAACAAACATAATTTCCAGATGAATAATGACATCCATCACTTTGATATTAGAATTAGAAATGATTTTCATATACCACAACATAAAACTTTGGTGGCTGTAAACTCGCCTAATCATCTGGGTTTTAAACTATTTAACTGTTTACCTGATGCAGTGAACGTAGCTCTAGTATTGTTGTATTTAAGAAGAAATTAAAGATCTACCCCATAGACAAATGTATTTATAACCTTAGTGAGTTTTGGTAAACTATTTCGGGTTTAATATAAGTATAAGTCTTATTCAATAATACTATTTGACAAATTCCTATAAAATTCTGTGTTAATTTTCTGGAAATAAATTCATTTAGTATTATTATTATTTATTATTATAAGTCTTATCATTTCTAAGGATGAATAAAATGAAAATAGTTTTATTAAATTTCGGGTTAGTTGGTTGTCAAAAATATTTCCATGAATGAATTTTAGTTTATTTATTTATTCGTGTGGTACATTAATTTCATTATTGCATTGTGATGTAAGTGTTATGTATGTGTAACGGTTGTAGTTCACAAAAATAATAATAGAAAGCGACGGCTCTAGCGATACAACCTAGAGAAAAGAACAATACTATTTGGCTCGAAGTAGCGCACTAAATTCGTGGAGGATTCAGTATTTGTAGTAGTTAGCACAGCAGTGTCCGGCTTAGTCGGTGAGTTGGGAAGGTCCTTGAGGAACTGTAAAGAAATAGACTGCTGCCTAACGAAGCGCCACCTGCTGGATAATAGAAAGAAATAAAACCAACCAACAGGGATTCAATAGGTTTTACTAAAGGTCTAATACGCTAAAACGAACACAAATCAGAGAAACAAATAGACAATTAAATGTAGCAAATAAAACTTACAGTACTAGTAGAATATGTGAGAAGTAAGAGAGACTGTCGCATAAGATTTACGGGCGTTTGCAACAACAATTTAATTAAAGCTCGCAATCAATGTGTGGAAAATTCAGTTAAGCTTTTGTTTGTTACACCCCAAATTAAAGTTGGCGTTCCAATTGAGGATTGGCTACAAAGGAAACTCGACGTACACACGCCACTTACACACGGTAACTTAAAACTAACTTAAACTCGGAATAGCACGGTAAGTAGCTCCTGCCAACCCAAAAGGCCTTTTGTTTTAGCTTCACCCACTTTATCTAAAGCGCCCAAGCCCTTATGGAGCTAGTTAAAAACAAAACCAAACGTCGGTAGTGGAGTCTACCCCGATTAAAAATTTACTTATATGCTAGGGATTCAAA
This sequence comes from Abscondita cerata, assembly GCA_030710515.1. NCBI lineage: Eukaryota > Metazoa > Arthropoda > Insecta > Coleoptera > Lampyridae > Abscondita > Abscondita cerata. Next base: position 283,442 of record JALBCR010003683.1, on the reverse strand, counting down.
CCGTTTAATGTCACATGTACGTGAGCTTTATACGCATAAATAGTCAATGGGTTTCTTAAACAGTAAACTTAGCTGTATTCTGTAGTATGCAGTTCCGAGAAGGAAGGTTCTTGCTAGCGACCGTATTTGACAGCTTCAGAAGATAAGTAGCCCTAGGATTTCCTTTAGGAGAAATACACGACGAAGAACGGAAGGCAGATATGTTCTCTCAAAGCAGCAAATATGCAGCGTAAACGACCCCTCAGCCTGTTGAGTTCATCGGCCGTTGGCAGCTTAAATGTAGGCGAAACCGTGGTAATCGTCAAGTTATATAGCGAAGGATTCTTAAATAGCCATTCCAGCACCCCTGGAATTATCCAGATTGTAATACACCAGTAGAGTATAAAGTCAAGACATTTACACACCAATGTAACTTGGAATTATTGAAGCACACATTAATAATTTACGTGTAAAATTTTACCTTCACGAAGCACGCCGAAAACACCTAATAGAAGGAAGTAGCAAAATGTCCGCTCGTAATCTTAGAAAGTTTTCGTGAATTAATCAACCCACCAATGGCAAAAATCGCTACATGCGCGGCAAATTCAACTTTCGTCGTAAAGTGTTACACACGACACACGTTTCTAAGAAGGCTCCCGACGTACGTTTTACTATTGTAAATAAACCCGTAACCTACTGGTACACTAGAAGATCAGTACAAACCTGTAGTGTACTATTGTGATGAAACCGTGTACAATTGTGGATTGGTTGGTCTGGGCAAAGTATTTGCCTCAATGTTAAGGAAAACCACTAAAACTTAAACATGCCAACCCTTATCCATCTTAGTATTCATGTGTAATAATATAGATTGAGTGTGTCAATATAGCATCACAACTATTGCATGACGACATATAATGAACCGGTCATGACAATGATGAAAAAAATAAATAGTAGGATAAAGATATAGCAAACAAAATAATGGAAAAACAGATAATTAGGACAGAGAATACCAAATATTTAAATGTCCTTCAAGTTAGCAAGCGATAATACAGCTTCATCTGTTAAATTATGAATGGTTACAAACCCTCCTTTAAACTTTGTTCAAGAATAATTCTCCACAATATGTGCAAAGGTCGTTTCCACAGTCACAATTTGGATTAGAAATCGCACCCCATTTACACAACATAGAGTTTAAACTAGCCTGTTGTTATGCGATTTACTTTTGACCAAACATCAATAAGATGTTTATTGAAAACATCAACTCCAGATCATAATTTTTTTCACTCTTCAGCTTCAGCAATCGCTACAGGACTTAAGAGATTTAAGTCTTTTAGCTAGAGGGTTCTCAAAATCATTAATATATCATTTATCATTAACGAAAAGTTGTAAAAAAAATTCAAAAATTTGTTTGTTGCTAAATTTTGATTGGTTTTTCCACAATATCATGAAATTTTCAAAAATATTTCTTGACTAACAAAATGTATTGGTAGTCACACGACCATAGAACTCAAATTTCTACAAAAAATTGTTTTCAAACTGATTCGAAAACATCTGAAAGAAAACCTACGTAATAAAATTTATTTTTCATTTTTCCACAATTCAGATTAATTTTTATTACATATTTTGGTCCTTGTTTAAAATGCTTTAAAACATAAGTTATTTTTTCAACTCTTCGTTTAAACTGATTTTTTGTTTTTTTTCTCTTTTTCAAACTAATTTTTATTTTAAACTTGTCTGTCAACCAGAAGTTTGACAAAATCAAAAATTACTGCTCGTTTCTTAAATTAAAAAATGAAATTTAAAATTTTAATACAATGCTTCTTACAGAAGTGCTAGAACAATTTTAAATATTACTTAAGTGGGCTTTGCAAGAATAAAACTTCTGAAGAAAAGAGGTAAGTCATGTGTATTCTATTGCTACAAAAAGTAATCTTTCTTTATAAATGCATCATACGTTTCTAGATTTAAATTCAATTTTTAAAAACTTTGGTTGTAGAAGAAGCTGCCGCGGTTATCTTTCTGGCTACCATTTGACCAAAACAAAAATTATTAGCTTGCATTAACTGCTTTAAAAATCCGATAACAGAAAAACGGAGATTGGTTCAAATATATATCGATCATCTGTTGAATTTCGGCAAGACTTATTCAAAAAGTACCTCTAATTTAACGAAAGTTTTTGCAGATTCATTCCACTCCTTTAAACCGCGCAAGTTGCCAGATAAGACCGATTACATTTTTTTACATTTTATGCCTTTAGAATCTTGATAGTTCCACACGAAATGCGCTTGAGAATAAATTCAGTAATGTTTCAGTCCCCACATACTTAAAATGTCTGTGTTCCTTTGCTTTGATGATGTTTGAAATTTCTTCCTCTTCATCTCTCAGTTTTGAATTTGTTTGCGAATTTCTTTTTGCTTTTTCGTTGTTTGGAGGAGTTGCAGGCTACTTCTTGAATTTTTTTCGATTTTTGGTTGTTTTTTTTTAAGCTGGTATTCCGAGTAAGCTTTCTTTGTGTATTTTGCTTTTTGTTAGTATCAATTATTGTTTTGTATGGTTGAATTGCTGTGGCTTTTTATTTGTTGTTTTGTCTTCTATTATTTCTTCAATAGTTTTCATGTTTGACTCTTTTTTAAGTTGAGCGTTGGCGACGCCTACAACTTAATGGATATTTTCTTTATAAATGTTTGAAGTGCTTTTCTTGGTTTTGGTTTGGTTACCCCCGAAATTGGGGCTACGTACATTGCGTTTTGGAATCACGATAATCTTGATTAGCTTTATTTGGTTTTTGATGCTGTTACTATTTTTGCTATTGAGTAGAGGGAAAAGACGTGATGCTGTCTGTTTTGCTTTCGCAATGATTTTTTTTGGAAGTTACACGAAGTTCCCATCAAGCGTTACTTGACTTCCAGGATGTTTAAACATAATTTATTATTAGTTTTTTTTACATTTCCTTCCTATCAGGTTTGTGTTTGAACTAAATTGCTTCGGTTTTGTTCTCATTTAACTTTCTTCTTCAAAGCTCCATAAAGTTTGCTAGTCTGTTGACATCAGTTTAGTGTTTTGTTATTACTTATTACACTATTCTTCCACTGTTGTAAATAACCGTGTCTTTGGCGAATTGTACTTTTTTAGGATTTGCTAGTTGCGATGTAGATGTTGAAGAGTAGCGGACCGAGGACTGACTCTTGCGGTACTTCTGCTTCAATTTTCTTCCTTACAGGTAAACTCTCAGATTTCGTAAGTAGTTCTCTATTTTTAGGTATGATCTTGTAATGTTTACTAGCTAGGGTTTTTTTATGTTCCTGCTTCATTTTAAATATGACTCCATCGTGATTATGTTTCAAAATCTAGCAGCCTTGCTCCTGTTAAGTATTGTTTATTATCGTTGAATATAATGTCCTCTATTAGTTTAATGATCTGGTAGGCTCTTGAGTGTTCATTTCTAAATCCGTGTTGTTCGTCAGGTATAATTTTTAGTTTCGCCTGCTGAATATTGTTCTTTCTATTACATTACTTATTGGGGGGGGGGGTTGTTTTTGTTTTTGGTCCCCGTCAGAGCTGCAGCCATGCCCCAAGGACAGGTCTTGCGTATTTAACTCGTCTATTTTACCTTACCATTTGCATTGAGAATGTTCTTTAGCTAGAACTTGAACTTAGTTTGTTGAGTTTTGTAGTAAGCCTTTCTTTAATTTTGAGACTTCATTCTGAAGGAGTTGAGTTTGTCCTCTTCGTTGGTGCTACAAACTCTTAATATTCTGCACTCTAGGTCGATAATGGCTTGCTTTGTTTGGTTGGTATTTTTCTTAAGGTTGGAAGACTTGTTTAAACTTTTCCCGGTCTATTTTTGATTTTGTAGTTAGTCAAATGACAAAAACGTCCAATTACCACTGCTCCGATATCAGCTACGTAGGTTCTCAGTTGTTTTCCTTTGTTGTTTGCGTTGAGACTATTCCAATTCTTATGTTTGGCGTTGATTCTCTTCAATGTCAATACTCGAGTGTTAAAGTTTCTTTCTCAATACTTTATGTTCTTATTTGATGGCTCTTAAAGTGCTCGTCATTTTGTCGAAGCAGCTTCTTGTTTGTTCTTTGATATGGTTAGTCGGTCAATATTTGACCAAGTATTTCACTAACTTTGTTTGTCGTCTTGCCTGGAATATTGTTGCTTGCTGCATTGTTGCTAGATTCTTTGGTTTCTTCAGCTTTCTTTGGTGTTGGTTCTGCTCGTCGTTTTTCAAACTATTTTTGATTGGGATTTAGAAATAAATTATTGTTTGGCATCTACAACCGAGATGTTACTGTTGGCCCACCTTGTATATAAAATCTTTATATCTTGTAAATAATTGTATGTGTGTCTACTTATTATAACATTTTTTGTGTTTATAAATTACCTATCTTTTTTCTCTTTTTTCTTGCTACTATAACCACTAAAGCCTTTGGTGATTTAAAGGGGTGGTGATGTTAGGGGAAGTTTTCGGTTTACGCTGTTACCGTGATTGTTAAATTTGTCTAGAATGGAAGATATTTTAGTATTATTCCAAGTGTCATACATGATAGTTTTATTCCAAGCTATGAATAAACCCATTAGAAAACTATTAGATCCTACTAAAAGAATATCCAAGAACCGGATCCTAGGCCTAGAAGAAAGTTGAAGGGATTGTGTTTTAAATCAAAAAGGACAAAGCTTTTAGGTAAGATTTGTATTCTATTAGGTTAAATTTAAATAATACAGTCCATTTTGCTAACAGTGAACAAATCCGTAGAAACTTGAAATTTTTGTAACCTATGGAGAATGCTTTGTACAAACTTTGAAAATTAATGAGCTCATCTGTTAATGATATATAGCTAATGATAAGCGTGTTTGTGTCATCGCGGATTACACAGTTTTAGCAAATTTTGTATCTAAGTGTTTGAGTGTTTTTTCCTATATTTGTAAAGGTAAGGGTCTGATTATTGAGTTGAGCTGACGTGCTGTTAGTTATCCCAAGTATAGTTCTCTCTTGGTGCTGCCCCTAGAAAAAAGAGTTAGCCTTTGGTTACCCCAATGGCGGTACCTAGTGTTTCTTCATCTACCTTGAAATAGGCATACTACAAAAATTTATTCTGTTGTACATTGACACATCATTTTACCATCAAGTCTTTAAGTTTTATTTAAAGAAATGATATGTCTCGCTGCTTTTTTACATTGTTTATAAACTTTATGCCTTTTTTATAACAGATGACTTATCAATATGCTAAGAAGTAAACAATGAATCAAGCGATCTCCAGTAAATACTGAAAAATTGACTGAAGTTATAGCAGAAGTCTTACGAGAAGACAACACCAAAATTCAACTCAGGGAAAAAGGCAAGGCATACAATATTCAAATATCAAGTCTTTGCAGACACTTACGTGTACACAAGGAGAAAGGGTCAGCCGAATTTAAAATGAAAGTCGTTTCGATGTTAAAACAACATTTTCGAAAGAAGATCTTTAATCAATTATATTTTAAAAAATTGCTCAAATGCACTATGGTTTGATAAAAAGTACGCAAAAGCAAATAACAAGAAAATACCTTCTAACTAGGAAAGAAACCAAATAGGTGGGAAAGAGCGGATTTGGGGTTTTATGAAAAGGCATGGAAATGAATCCTCCATTCTAAAACCCGTAGCTACAAGTTTGCCTCTAGCTTCAAGTTTTAAAAAAAACCAAAGCTCATGACGAGCTTTAACATCGCTTTGGGCCTATTCCACCAGAAAGAATTTGCACCATCAAGAATCGTTACCACAAAGGGAGTTAAGTAATGACGTCTGCAGAGAAAGGTTCACTGGTGACTGTAATAAGTGCCACTGGAAATTATATGCTCTCCATGATGATTTTTCCAAAGGTGAATTTCAAGGAACATATGATTATTGGAGTTCCACTTAAAACACTAGGCTCGGCCAATCCGTTCGGTTGGCCGAATGACGTACAATTAATGATGTTTATGAGGCATTACATAAAACACGTCAAACCAACTGCAGGAGAACAAGTTCTTCTAATTCTAAATAGTCATGAATCTCAATGTGGCATGGATGTAGTAGAAATGGCATCAAGAAGTGGTATTAAAATGATGACTTTTCCTCCTCACACTTCGGGACGTCTACATCAGCTAATATTTGTAGCGGTTTCAGACACCCGGGAATTTTTCCTTTAAATCAAGCTTCTTTCTGCGACGATGATTTTGCACCAGCTGGTGTGACTGACTGCCCAAAACCAGATCTTAACTTTCTGGGTCCTTTTTAAACTCAAATCGCAATCCCTGTTCATCTGGCACACAAAATGGTTAATTACTTCAACCTTTCGATTGTGAAAAACACCTCCGTCAAGCATGAGTAAGACTGCTGGAGTAAGTCCTGAAGAAGTGCATTTATTTCCTAAGGCTCCTCCTAGGAAATAAACTCAAAAAAAAACAAGGACTAACAAAATTCTTACGGACACTCCAGTGAAAGAGACGCATAGAATACAAAAAGTTACTTTAAAAGCAAACTAGGAGAAGAACAAGCAGCCAGATCGAAAGAAAAAAAAAAGAAGAGTAGAAAAAACATTAGCAGATTTTTTAGATGACAATAAAGAAAGTCAAAAACATTTCCTGGTAAAATTTCTTCGCAAAAGAGATATAATGTATTACATTGGCTGTGTTACCAAAAATCTTTCAGAAGAAGAATTTGAGGTCAGCTACTTACGAAAAGATGTAACCAATTTTAATTGTTATCCCCAGTTCCTGACAAAGCTTCAGTGAACTAATCAGATATACTAGATATTCTACTCACTCCTACCGAGGAAGAAACAGATCGAATAAAAGAGAAGAAATTTTTCAGATTGTCTTTTTCCAAATTTAATGTGAAATAAACGTATTTTTTCAATTTTTCCAAAATGTGGGTTGGCCTGTTCAAATGGCTTAAATATTTGTATATTTTGTAAAGTGCTGATATTAGTAGGTACAATAAAATTAATTAAATTTGTACCTATTAAAAAATAATTGTTGTTACTATTTCTCACCTATACTCTGGTGATCCAAGGTACACAAGGTATGTTGTACCTTGGAACCAAATCAACATTTTCTAATCAATCGTCTCTGGTATATAATGTTATTAAAAAGCACAAATACCATCATCCCTAGTGAAGTAGATGAGTAGAGAGTGATTATGAAAATAATTAATTCCAGCAATTTTTAGAAAAAGAAATTAAAAACTAAAAAATGTTTTAAGGTACAACAGTCTCCGCTACCATTCTTCGTTCTATTAAAACAACTGGACAATCAAATACCACAAAAATTCATAAAGAAAGGAATACATAAAGTGTCAAAACACTTACAAGTAGAGTATTTAGTAAAAGTAGTAAAGTAACTTACATGGAATTTTACAATAAAACCAAACAAATGCTAAATATCCTTAAGCAATTAACATAAATTAAATTAAATATGTAATTCGTTTCTCCTTTCAACCTTTGCCAAGGTAATTAAATCTTGCAGTTTTTTTCTTTAACCTGCTCAATAAAATCTTATTTAGAATCGGAAGCTGCAAAAATTATAATTTTTTGCATTAATGATCCGTCTCATTTTGTTTTTATTATTTTCGTGTAACATGTAGATACCACCATCCTGTAAAAAATGGCTAAAAACTAATTATTATTTAATATTTAAAAAAAACAAATCATAGAAATTAAAAAAAAAAGAGTTAATTTCTTCTTCTTATTTAGAATTTGAGGCTCCAATAATTATCGTGTTCAAAAATTAATTCAAAATTAATTTTTAAACAAGTATGAATAAAGTCATTGAGTTTTACATACAAGAACCTCTAAATTCCACTTGGAAACGAATTAGAAAAGCAAATCTTAGAAATTTATAAAAAAAAGAGTCGGTTTCCCTCGAGAATAATTCCACGACTTTACGGGTTATGCCGTTCAACTGTCACTCGTCAAAGTTGAATCTTGAAACGATACCCGATTTGTATAAGTCTTTGGATAAATACACGCAGATTTACAAAGAACGTTTGCAATTTCATTCTCTATAAACAGAAATGCCTAAAACGTTTTATAGAGCGGTTTGCAAATAAGGTTCATTTACATTTCAAGTAAAGCGAACTGGTCAGACTATTCTTTAACTTCGATGAGATGAAATGCATAAAGATTTGCACAAAATAAAACTAAACCAAAACGCATTCATTCAAAAGTAAAACAATAAATATATTTCAAATTTAATGAATTATTTATAAATTCTATATTTCATACTTTGACCTAAGCATATAGTGACATTTTTCATAATCGAACAGGAACTACAGAAATATTTCAAATGTAAAATCGTGACGATTTTTTCAAAGATACTATTTTCGACTACAATGATCAATAAATTGCTTATTAATATTAAACCCTTTTTGATCATATTCAAAATGGCTTTGTAATGATGGTCAAATAAGTTGGTATTTCGAACAGCAACGGAGGTATGTAGGTTCCTCATCACATTGAGACCACCCTATATACAGTGTGTTTACTTAAGTTAAAACCACATGGAAAACTTTTTTATTATCGGTTTTTGAAAAAATTACCTTTGATAAAAAGTTCTGCATGGTCCAAAATTGAATTAATATTTTTTGACAAACTTCATATACTGCTTAAAAAAATAGATATCTTATGGTTGCAGTTTAAGTTTTCGACTATGCAGAATTTTTTATCAGGAATAACTTTTTATTAAAAATCAATAATAAAAAAGTTTTCCATATTGCTCCAACTCAAGTTGACACATTGTATACAATGGAAATTTATAAGACATTTTTTAAAACGAAAATTTTAACAATTTTTCCATTATTTTTTGGAAAAATTAAATTTAAATAAATTACACTTTTAGTTTCTTTATAATTTTAAAAATATTTTTGTACTTATTTTTTCCAATCAATGACTGTTTCTAATTTAATTTTACATAAATTATGTACATTATTTATTTATTTAGTAAGTAATTACCGAGATGAAGTGATAAAATTTTTAATTGTGTTCATTAAAGAAAAAATATATGAAACGAAAGTTGTTGTAAACTACATTTGCTACAACTTTTGCTTGATTTTTATTTTTATTACGGAGACGAAGACAAGTCACTTACCTCCTAGAACCAGTAACAATCAGTTACCTGGCGTGTCTTGTATAATATTATATTTGTTACTAAATTGTAAATAGGTAAATAAAATTCAAATAAAATCAAAAATTATTAAATTCTGTTTTCTACCAAATTATTTCTCAAAACTCAGAAGCCTTAGAAGTAAAATTACTATTACAAAGTTTACTGCCAGCGTAGTCTTTAGCAAGATAAGAACGAGAATATAAAGTTTTTAAAAATTGACAAAAAACTATAACGTAACTGGTGTAACGGAAGATATTCTTCTGGTGTATCTTCACCAACTATTAGAAAAATAAAAGAAAGTGCTGAAGTTCGCAGGTGGTAGCTTTCATAAGCTAAGATGACCATTGGGATAAAGTAGTTACAATTTTTGGAATTGTTGATGATTGCCGGTGTGAGGAGCTTCTCTCTTTAACAGTGAATAACGTAGAAGATGTTGAGAAATTCGTAATAAAAAAAAAATTAACAAGAAGATTTACGATTACAGATGAGGGCTGCAGTCTTTTGTTTTTGCCTTGGTCAAGCAGACCAATACGTTTCTTGTCAACATGCTGTAACGGTAAATATTTCCCTCAATGCTGGCCATCACAATATTGGTGGTGAACCGAAAAAAACTGCAACATACTTAGGGCCAAAGGAACCTTATTTATTCTCAGGTGACTCCTTTCGCCGTTTAGTAGCAACGACAATTGTGGATGCAAGCGGAGATACTCTGTCATTAAAATGTGTGGGAGGATGGAAATCCAGTGCAATTGGGGAAGGTTATGTGATGATTCTATCAATAAAAAAAATGAAGTAGCGAAATAGTTATGTACGATATGAGTGCGGGAACACAATTTTCCCAATTGTTCACGCGTGAGGATTGTATAATATACAAGAAATTTTATCAGAAAAGTAATTAAATGATTAATAAACTATACGAAATAAATCAGGTCATGACCGGCCTATAAAACAGGTGATAGTAAACTGTTTTTAATTATTTGTGCTTTTATATGGTTTGTATTTTTTACTTTTTACAAAGAAAGAAACTGTCTGAATCAGATAATTCTGACATTTAGTATTCTACAGGGTGACAAAATTTGATGTTTAAATAAGGAATCTTATTAACTATAATAGATATGAAAAAATGAACCGCCCATCCTCGATCTCTTTTTTGAGAACATCCCAAGAGTAAAATCAAAAATTGTTTATTGTCTTTTTTTTGAGTTATAGACAAAAGGTGGATTTTTTCAGTTTTTTTAATTACTTCTTTTAATTATTACAAATGGACAAGCCGATCCGACGCACCTGGGGGACATGGCGCCCTGGGCGCTAGATGGTCTACTACAATCTCGCACAATTTGTTGACAAAAGCTTCCAAATTTGTTACTCGAAAGTTTTCGGGATCGCTGACCACGAAAATAATAGATAAAAACTCGTACCAACCACCTGGGGCTCAAGACGACACGATTCATCTACAAAGTTTTCAGGAAAATTCGTTTCAAAATGTACCGGGTGACCTAATAAGACTGTTCCTCGGCCATATCTCGGGAACCGTTTGTCGTATGACTTTGGTGTAAAAAGAAATATTATTATTAAAAATATTATATTATTATCATTTTCGTAAAACAAAAAGTTCAGTTATTTCAAAAACAAAGATGGCGGGAGATGTTCCATTTTTTTTGGCAATAACTTGCTTTAACTTCTTAACGGTTTGACCGATTTTAACAAATTTGGTATAGTTGAAAAGAGCATTCCTTAAGCAATAAGACTCGACCAAAATATAGTTAATTTAGTTAAATCCTTCTCCGCCAGGGGACAATTTTTGACACCATAACCCAATAAAAAAAAATCAAAAAAATCAAATGGAATGATATGATTTTTTATTATGATAAAGTAGCCAAATAACATCCAAATAAGCCAGTGAAAACCATTTTTCAAAATCTCGTTCCTAACCTTAAATATTGGGAAAATGAGAATAATGGATGTTTGAAGATCGAGAACCGCGCGGTAAATTTTCTAAAACTATTAAAAATTTAACACAAAATGAATAAGATGTTAAAGAGACAATTGTGAGTCTAAATAGAATTCATTTAGGTATTATTTAAAAAAATATATATCATCAGAACATTCATGTTGCTCCAAAGGGACTAAACGCATTTTGAACTTATTGTCACATTAATATTACTCTCGTAATTCTAACCTTTAATTTAAAAAGTAAGCCTAAAAACCTGAATAGGTATACTATATCCGAATTCGAATATGTTAAACCATCTATTTTGGAACCATTTACAAAGATTTTAGTACGTATACGGAATTCTTTTTATGAAATGGACTGTGGTTCTAAAAAGAACCGTTTTTTAATAAACCCCATAAAAGGAAAAAAAAAGGGATGTAATGGCGACCCAGGTGTTTAAAATGGCCTCCGTTATTTTGGATGCACATCTGAAGACGCTGATGTGTTGAAAGAACAGCATTATTAATTTCAGCTCTTGGGATGTTCAAGATGGCATTCTTGATTCTTGCTATCATATCCTCGCGAGAAGTTGGCCTTGTTGTTAAGACTATATCCTTAATTCTTCCCCAGAGATAAAAATCAAGGCAGGTTAAATCGGGAGACCTTGAAATATTTAATAAGTTTTAATATGTGCGCAATTATAAGCAGAATCATTTCATAATGCAACATCCAAAGATTCTGGTGTTAAATATTGAAGCAATTTTACGGCGAATAACATTACACAAACTTGCTTTGGAGGCTAAGGGAACAGGCTTCCTCTTCCGATCCAACGGTCAGGGAAGGTGTCATCTAAATACTGGCAAACAGCAAGGGCATAATGGGCGGGACAACCAACATGCTGGGAAAACATATTTTGGCGGACGTCCAGCGGAATATCAACCATTAAAATTGGAAGAACATTTTCTAAAAAATGTAGGTATGTTCGACCATTTAATGCTCCGTCCAAAATAAACGGACCAACAACCGGCCCTCCAATTATCCCACACCAAACATTTACACTATATCTCCCTTGATGCTGGACTTCTCCAAACCAGCGCGGATTATTTTGGGCCCAGAAGTGCGCATTTCTGAATGTAAACACAACAAAATAATTCACAAAATTACAACTGTCATTTTATAATGCATCGTGTTCCATTTGTTTAATTTTCCAAGGCCTAAAGTGTAGGGTGCTTTTATTTTACTTTAAAACCAAGCAAAGACTTACCTTGTTTTTCATTATTGCGATTAAAAAGTTATACCTTATACTTTTTAATTTTCAAATATATTATATTTTTTTTGGCAAAGATGAACTGAACTACCTACCTATCTTTCTTTTGTCCAAGACAACACACCATATTAAAAAAAAACAGCTTTAAACTTTACACAACGTACTAGATTTGGGGCATCATATTTTACAAAGAATCTTTGTAAATGGTTCCAAAATATATGGTCTAACATATTCGAATTCAGATATAGTATACCTATTTAGGTTTTTAGGCTTACTTTTTAAATTAAAGGTTAGAATTACGAGAGTAATATTAATGTGACAATAAGTTCAAAATGAGTTTAGTCCCTTTGGAGCAACATGAATGTTCTGATGATATATATATATTTTTAAATAATATCTAAATGAATTCTATTTAGACTCACAATTGTCTCTTTAACATCTTATCCATTTTGTGCTAAATTTTTAATAGTTTTAGAAAATTTACCACGCGGTCCTCGATCTTCAAACATCCATTATTCTAATATTTGAGGTTAGGAACGAGATTTTGAAAAATGGTTTTCACTGGCCTATTTTGATGTTATTTGGCTACTTTATCATAAAGAAAAAGTCATATCATTCCATTTGATTTTTTTGATTTTATTTAAATTTAGGTTATGGTGTCAAAACTAGCCCCCTAACGGAGAAGGATTCAACTAAATTAACTATAGTTTGATTGATTCTTATTGCTTAAGGAATGCTCTTTTTAACGATAATTTGTTAAAATTGATCAAACCGTTAAGAAGTTAAAGCAGGTTATTGCAAAAACAGTTGAACACCCCCGCCATCTTTGTTTTTGAAATAACTGAACTTGAAAATATTTTCCTGGGATTCTTCATGGCCGATTTACCTAATATTTTTTTACACCAAAGTCATACGAGGAACGGTTCCCGAGATATGGCCGAGGAACAGTCTTGTTGGGTCACCCGGTACAAAAACATCATTTTCGGAGGCGCTGATCACAAATTTGAAGCTAAAAAACGGATCCTACGCACCTCAGCGTCCTCGAAAACCCCCGAGTACGAATATTCAAAACGGCTGCTATTAGCGACAAATACAAAATAGTACCTTTTGTATGTAAAATTGAATGGGGAATATGTCTGCCTAATCAAAAATGATATACAATGCGACATAAAAAAGTTGTGGTTAATTAAATTCAGGAACAACACTGTATGTGGCGCCTTCTAACATTAAACCCAGCATTAAACTAACAACTAAGTTAATATTTGAGTTTCTCGTCATCAATATATTCGGTATCCAGAATTTCGTCCAATTGCCATGTTACCAAACAAAAATATAAGCAAAAAACCAAATAAAATAGTTTTTTTGGACGCCCTGTATCTCAGAAACCAAGCCGTTGCGGTCCCTTGTTCATATGAACTTCTTGTCTGAAAATTAGTCAAAGATTCACATTTTAAAGTTTGTACAAGTACTTAATTAACACCCTGTATAATATTATAGTAACCTAATTTATGATATTGCCACAAGCAATACTACCACAACGTTAAGTTGATATTTCAATCATATATCTTTATATTATGGTAACAATATAACATAATAATTCAACACAATATTTATTATTACATATTACATTGTCTTCGATATATTAGCAATTAAACTACAACAGTTTAAGAAGCTTTGGATTAGTAGTTTTTACAAAAAAATTAGCAACCATAGGTCTCGGCTCATCTACAATCAATTACATTTTAATCGTGAACAATGTTTTAAAACTAGTTTCTAAATTTTTAAATCTTTTGATTTTAAACACAATTCCTGTCGAACCTGTTTCCATTTTTGAAGTTTCAGCAGTATCTTGTAGATTGATTACGTTAGACTGAGTGAATGGTAATATTTTTCTGAAGTCTTTGCTTAGTAGAATTTGTAGAAGTACCGAGTGGAACTGTTACCGATTTTTCTGAACATACTTGTGAGATTTCAGGTCTTCCTACAATATGAATATTGAATTTTTAGAAAATAAATAATTTACACATAAATATGCTCTCAAACGGTATTAAATTAACTTAAAATAGTCACCAGGTAGAATCAGAGTCGGCACTCGTTTAACTGCAATCCTTGACGTGTTTCTGGTGCTTTGGACATTTCTGAAAAGTGCCTGTCACATACATAGGTATCGCCCAAAGATTTTTTTATTAGTCAAATCATGCAATTGAGGTTGCTGAATATTATTGAACTATATTTTCAATAATCCCAGGTCCTGTGTATTTTGCATTCTCTGTCTTGACACCCGTGTACAAAGCATTTGCGTACATACCTTAGTTACTTCATTTATTTATTTAATTGTATGGTACATTTTAAATATTGTATTGTGATGTAAGTGTTATGTATGGTGCCCCAGAAGATCAGTATAAACCTGTACAGTGTGGTGACGAAACCGGCAATTGTGGATTGGTTCGTCTTGGCAAAGCATGTACTTCAAGGTTTAGGAAAACCACTAAAACCTAAACATGCCAACCCTTACCCACCCTAGTATTCACATGTAATAATATTAATTGTGTAATGTGATTGTGTTTTGTGAAATTGTGTTGTACATTTTCTCCTAATTATCTGGGAGGGTCTTGCTGACCACGTCCGAAACCAAAGTGGTGATTCTCAGGAACAACATGTTTTTCTTGTTGACAATGGAGTACTGTAACGTACTGATCACTTTCCATATTTTATATTTGCATCAAAAACCCCTAAATAACACACACGAATTGAATTGAATAACACACACTAAAAAAAAAATTGAAGTACGTTTTGACGTTTTTTTTCTTTCCCTTTTTTTTTTGATGAGAGCTCCATAAGAGCTCTAAAGTCAAACATTTTTATTTCCTAACTATAGAGCAAAGATATACATATCTTCTTAAAAACTAATAGTTGCTGTAAGATTTAGATTTATTATGATGATTTAAATATAAAACGGCAAAGCCACGTAAAAAGGTTGATAACTTCACAGCCAACTCAAGTACCTTGACGTGGTGGATGCCCTATGCAACATTTTCTTCAAGGTCACACATATAGGTTACTTCGTTTTCTTGTTATGTACGGTAGCTGTCAATTCAATCTGAGCAACATATTTTTCTAATGTAAATTTGATTTAGATTATTACTCAAGTGAGGTAGAAAACTGTCATGTTGATATAATCGTCAACCGAAAACATGCCGCATTTGGCTTAAGCAAAAAAATTAAGAATAGCTAAATTGCTGGAAGAAGGATGGTCCAGAAGGAAGGTAGCAGTCAGATTCAACATAGCTACAAGCTCTGTACACAATATAAAAGAGTATGGAATGAACGCCAATCATTTGAAAGGCAAGTCAGTAGTGGCAGACCTAGAGTCTCTACAGAGCTTAAGCACATTAATTTGATCCAAGTTTTACGAGAAAACCCATTTAATTCTATCACCATGACACACAACGAAATAAATTTCCCAGGTTCTGTTCGAACAGCAAGGCGTTGTATTAAGGAAGTATCGGAACTGCGAAATCATTTTGCAGCCAAAAAACCTTTTTGGCCCAACAACACAAGAAACAGAGAGTAAGATTCTCCTTGGAATATTTCCTTCAACCATTAGGTTTCTGGTAGAATGTTGTTTTTACAGACTAAAAACTAATTCAATCATGCTATAACGGTCGTATCACAGTTTATAGACCACCGAATTCTCGTCTTGATAAACTCAAAAAGTAGAAGCAAATGGCCGCTTTTCTGTAAACGTCTGGGGTTGGATTAATGCCCAAGTCCAGGGGTTTTAACACGGATAATAGGCAGAAACAATGCAGAAGTCTTCATACCATGGAGAATATTAAGCTGCCATCAGTGACTGTTGTCTTTTCCCAAAATAATTTTATTCATCAGCATGACAATTGTGCTATTCATATATTATCTCAAATTGGATGGAGCAGCAGGGAATACGAGTTCTGCCTTGGCCTTTGCGCAGTGCGGACTTAAACCCCATTCGAAAATGTGTGGGGCTTGATGGTAAGGAAATTTAATTTTTCGTCTTCGAAACGTGGAAGAGTTATAGGCAAGAATTCAACAAGAATGGAATGAATTAACTCCAAACTACACTGAGGCTTACGTAACATGAACGCCGAGAAGACTGAATAATGTAATAGATAAAAATGGCGCTATTAAAGGTACAGTTTTCTTGTTCTCTTCTCCTATACCTAGTGTTCTTACTTGTCTTTCTTCGATAAACATGTTATTAAGTTATTATTGTTTACGGAGGTATAAATTATTATCAACAAACATTGGTGTTTGTAAGTTACATCTCAGGGTAATGTAACCTGAGGTGAAAGCCTGATTTACCAAAATTCATGAAAAAGTCATAGAATGTCAAATCAACGTTCAGATTTTATTGACCGCAACCGTACGTGGCCGACAGTTTTGTAAATAAAGTCCGTGTCTCGTTGTGCGATTTCTTATTGTATCTTGACAAACATTAATAAACAAAAACAAAGAACAAAGGTCTACGAACCAAGAAATTTTGTACAAACTTGAAACACCAGAAGGAATATTCAAAATAAAATTGTTAAAATCGGTTGACCAAATTTTTATAATACCCCCTTACCTCTGTAGAATGTTTTCTGACCCTTCAAATAACAGAAATCAATTCGGCAAACAAAACCAGAAAGAAACTATTAAAAAGGTACTTGTAGTTAGTAAACAATGTCAATGTAAACTTAGTGCATACTTAATACACTTAACAATCAATCATCGAGTAATAAATTACAGTATGTAGAGCGATTTGCAATTGAATTAACCTTTTAATTGACAATCAGCTATTATGTTATACCAATTTAAAACGTCCTAATGAATTGCAAAATAATCTACACTTTAAGAATGATGTTTTGCAAAAACATCAACAACTTTTGTTCGAAGAAGAAATTGGAACAGATTGTTTTAATCTTTTTGTGTGGGCATTAATTTAATGTACAACATAATGTAATTTATATAATAAGTAGATTATTTCAAAAATCGATTAAAGTCTTTAGAAAAGCTTAATTTTTTTTAAACATTTATCTTACTAATTTTGGAAATTGTTTGTATTTTCACTTTACACAAGTTTTGTTTAAACATTTTTATGCCGTGCAAGCATGTTTTCAATTTCCTACAAACACAAACTGAATAATTTACTTAAAAAATAAAAATAAAGTTCAAAAATATTAACAAAACGGTTTAATTACTTTAAAACCGATACACAGTTGGTGTCAAATTTTTTCACTAAATTCAAAGCAAAGATGCTTCAAAATGTACCTCAAATTGTCTTTATTAAACTACAGTAAAACCTCTAAATAGCTGTCACTAAAATTTGCTGCAAAACTATCCGGTATATGGAGATGGCTGTTATTGGGACGAAAAAAATTTATTTCTATGCGTTGTTTATTAAAATCTTTTAAGTATGGAACATAATACGGTTCGCTATAGGGTACTATATATGCATTAAAAAACAACTATAAATGTGCTGATGCAATATTAAAGAATTAGACGATACAATAATGGAAAAGTTATACATATTGAATATATAATACATACATTTACATAATACGTACCTATTTTCTAATTGCTCCTTATTCCTATTACAATAATTAATTACATACATATACATAACATTTAATTACATTTTTGTGAAATAGTTTTGTATTGAGGTTTGTTTTACATTTTTAAGTTTAGTTTGTAGAACAGAAGATTCACATTTTGATAAAATTTGAAGTACTTCTACCGCTAGCACACTCTTATCATTAGAAAATAGAAAACTTTGCACATCTCTTAGTTTTTCACACACTTCATCCCTATCTTTAATTTTTTACGTAAAATACTTAAATTGGGGCTTTCGGTCAAAATATCACAATCAATAGATGCATAATTTTCAAGGCTTACACGTTGATTACCTTCTAGTAATACAGGAAAAAGCTGAGCTAGTGGAATTTCATCTTCTTCATCGAAATCTTCTTGCATGACCTTTTCCGAGAATCCTGTTTCCCAAAACATTTAGCAATAAAGCGCTGGTTAAATTGATACTTTTTTCCGCATCTTCAAAAGGACGTTCGGTATTTGTGAATGTTAACAGCCTTTTGATTAAAAACTTTCTGTAGGCCATCTTAAAGTTTTGGATAACTCCTAGATGCAATCACTTTGGGATGAGCGTGGCATTATCCAGAAATAATAACTTCCCTTTTTCATTTTATCATCAAATTTTTTTAGCCAGGAAGTCATAATCACTACCGTCATCCAAGCTTTTTTATCAGATACCCATTCTAAGGGCAATTTGTTGATATGAGAGCCTTTAAAGCATCTTGGGTGTTTACTTTTTCCAATGATTAACGGATTTTCCTTATCACCTTCCATATTTTTACAAAATAAAATTGTCAATCTTTGTTTTGCAGCTTTTTTACCACTATATTTACCGTTTTTTAAAGAGAACGTTTTGTTTGGCCTCCTAAGGTAAAAAAGTCCGGTCTCGTCAGCATTGTACACACTTTTGGTTGAATACTCCTTCAGTAATACTGACAGCTTTGCTTTCCAAGCTTCAACAGTGTCCAGGTTAATATCAGCTGACTCCCCGCAAATTGTTTTAAAGGTCATGTTATGTCTTTGACAAAATTTCTCAAGCCACCCATTTGAAGCTTTCAAATCCGTCATTTTTAAATTTTCCGCAACTTCCAATGCTTTCTCATTTATTAAAGGTCTAGATATAGGAATATTTTTATTTCTACCTTTACTAAACCAATTGTAAAGTACTGGGTCAATTTCTAAACCTTCAGTTCTAGGAAATTTTCTCTTCTGCTCCGTATTGGAACCTTCTTCAAATAGCTTTTTAAAATATCGTTAACTTGTATTCTTCCAACACTAAATTTTTCAGCCTAGTTTTTAGCACTAGTATTAAACTTTTCACTTTCCACAATTATGTCAATTTTTTCTTTAAGAGACAAACGTTATCTTTTTAGCGACATTGTAATTTTTCTGTACGTCTATATGTAACAGCACTGTTGAACATACTAACTCAAACTATGTACGCAAAATACGATTTTTGGGGTAAGCTCAATGAGCCTCTTAATTGCACTTTCTCAGTAATGAAAGTGTATTGTAAATCCAACAAATTCTTTAAATCCGTTCTTAAATACCGGTAATTACTTAAGCCTCACACGATGAAACAATTATATATTATGCACAACTTGAACGCTAAGCTGTTGTCTACTAATGACCTTACTTAAGAATTGCCGGAAATGGGAGGTAGAATTACATGTATTTTTCCAAGAAAATTTACAAATAAGTGGCCGTGGCCGTTATCGAGAGGTGGTCGCTATTAGGAAGGTCATTAATATGGATATTTCCGTATAATTGGTTTTTGACTTGGCCGGTTTTTGAGGTGGCCGCATTTAAGAGGTTGCCGAAAATAGAGGTTTTACTGTAATTGTAAAGATTGCAAAGTGGTTCATTGGGCGAACTATATTTTAAAAAGTAATTAATCATTATTATGTATCTTTATTTTTAAAATTTTTTTTAACATTAACATACAACATTAACAGTTATTTTCAATTTCAATATTCATATATTATGTCACTTCATCAGTCTTACTCTTGTCGTTTAGTTTTAACCACGACTTCATATGATCAGTACTAACGTCAAATTTTGATATTTGGTTGCGGCTCTGGTCTAGACTGATATTCTGTTTAGCAATGAAAACCAAATCCCCAGCCTTATATTCCTCTCATTTTTTTTTGTTTTTAAGGTCTTTCATATCGCTACGTCTTTTATTGAGACGTTTGTTTGCTTTCTGGTGCAGATCTTCAAAATGTTTTTGTTGTTCCTCATCTCAGCTCATAGAGCTGCTTGTCTTGTTGGGCGAGGCACATTGAATAGAATCAAGTTTACTAACCCAATTTCCTTCATCACTGGCACTTGCTATTATAATACTATAATATCTTTCTACTTGACCAGTAGCTCTAGACCACTGCATTTAAAATGCACTTGATTTCGTTTGTAGCATACAATGTTTGGAAATGGTGAGACGAGAACGCTGTTCCTCGATCACTTATAACTCATTTTTAATGTAGTAGTCTCTGGACACCTCTTTTTCAAATCTGTCTTGTGCCGGTTAAAATGACTTAAAATTAGTGCACGTTGCTCGGTCATTTGCGCACCTACAAGCAAATCCATTTTCTTGATTTTCACCACTTTTCCTTTAGGTGGATTTCTGTTAAAAGCATCCATCTGACGCTGGTCTAAATTCAATGCTGAAACAAACTCCTGAAGTGTTAACCACCATTGCGGCGACATTCTTGGAACAAGATCTTTCTTTGTGTTTCCTGTTTGCACAGCACTATAATCAGTCCAAGAAATACGTGCCGAACTTTTTTTAAATAATTTTTCCAGGATGATAATCGCTGGACCCTTTTATTGGAAATGAGGATTTTGAACCAAACTACAAAAAACCAGAATGTGGCAAGGTTTCGCAGCTTTTTGCTGGTAGGTGCTTCTTCGGGCCAGTGCCAGAAATTCACACAAACTCATCTCTTCTAGCACTGACCCAAAGAAGCACCCATCAGTAAAAGAGCGCGAAATGTTGTCAGATGCTGTTTTTTTTGTAGTTTTTTTTGTAGTTGTAGGTTTAAAATCCTCTCTTCCAATAAAAGGGTACAGCAATTATTATAAAATAGAACTTTCTTTACCTTTCTACAACGGCCAGCGTTTCAAGTGCTTATAAATGATATTTCTTTTTTGCTGTACTTCTCTTTCTACTGTACAAAGCCACACGATGTAGTTTACCATCTTTATGTTTTATCAAAAAAAAGTCCCAAAGACCTAAAACTTGATGAATGTTCTGAAGGAATGGAAATACTTCAAATCCCAATAATCCAACATTAGTACTCAGAAAGTTGAATTTTGGAAAATTGAGTGTTACTCTTTGTGCTTTTAACAACTCCAAGATTTACTCCAACTTTCCTTCAATTGTGGCTGTTGCAACTAAGATATCGTCTAAGTAAACTGAAGTCAATTTATCATTCGGGGGAATTACTGTGTTCATTAATAGAAATACACTTGGGGTACTGATCAAACCAAAAGGCATTCGTAGTGGTAAAACCGTCAGGAGTAACAAAGCATTAAGATGTTGACTTTGTTCTGCCACAGATATCTGATGGTAACCAGACGTCAAGACTAAACTTGTATTCAATACCGTACCCGTCAAATTTTTCATCTCCTCATCTCATCAATTCTTGCTACAGAATAATGATTGTTAATGGTTTTTGTGTTTATCCTTCAAAAGCGAATGCACATTCGAGTACAACAGTGAAGCGTAAAAAGGATCTAAATATACAATGACACCCCAGCAAACACAATGCAATGGCAAACTTCATATATTAGTTGTTGGCACAAATGAAGTTCAGTGTTAAGACTTTGTAGGCTACCATTAATAGAAAGATAAGCAAATGACCCACTGGCCGACGTTCGACCAACAGATAACACTGCAGAAAAAAAAATTTTTTCTCCTCATTGTTTTCATGCATGGTTACATCATATTTGGTGCTCTAAATACGGAATTTACCATACAATAAAGACAACACATAGATTTTAAATACAAGTTATAGAAATGTCAGTATATTTATCCCATTATGGTAATATAATTCAAGTTATTTTGTAGTTTTTTTCCTTTTCATCGTTTCCATCGAAGTTTCTCGGCAAATCGACCAACAAAAATCAGCAAGCATTGCTGCTGACCATTTTCCATTGTAACGTCTTTCAACATGCATAATATCCTGATCAAACCTTTCACCATGCTCAACTGATACGGCACAGAGGTTTTCCGGAAAGATTTTCTAAATGCAATGCAAATGCGTCCTAAAGCTTTATAAGCAGAAAGAAGCTTTCGAATGATTTGTCGGTAGTTGTCAGCTTTTGTATTATGACATTTTTACAAAAGCCACCCAAAGCTTTTTTTTCAGCTTTGCTCAACTTTGAATTGAAAACTTCATCCCTCATAAGCTCTCGTATTTGGGGACCTACAAAAATTCCTTCTTTTAATTTCGCGTCACTGATTCGAAGAAATTTTATTTTGCGATATTGAAAACCTGCACCATCCTTGTTCATAGCTTTCACTAAGTTTTTCATGAATACCAACTTTATATGAAGTGGTGGAAAAAAAATTGTGTCACTTGGTACTAGAGGTTCTTGAGATGCATTTTTAAGTCCAAGTGTCAAGCTTTTTCTTTGAGGCCAAGTTTTCACTTTGTAATGTTTGTCTTTTGCGCGACTGTCCCACTCACATAAAAAACAGCAAAACTTGGTGTACCCTCCTTGCAATTCAGTAAGTATAGCGACAGCTTTTAAGTCAGCAGAAATATTTCATAGGTATTGAGAATATTTTATTTTTTCAAATAATACCTCCAGATTTGCAAAATTTTCTTTCATGTTTGTTGCATGTGCTAGAGGCACTGATGGGTATTTATTTCCATTGTGAAATAAAACGGCTTTCAAACTAATAATAAAAAGTCTCCATTCATCAGAATTTTCTGGAAAACTCAGTTCTTCAAGAAGCACTGCAGCATCATTACATCCAACAAATTCCACTGTTTAAATCTTGATCCGAGTAATTAAGCCTTAGATTTTGATAGCCCCAAGTCTCTAACGAGATCATTCAAATCACGTTATGTAAGAAAAGAAGGTTCTTTTGATGGTCTTGAAGATCCGGATAAAGCGTATGTTGATGAAGATGTACTGGAACTGTGTATTTTCCATTTTCTCGCTATTTTTTGGATGTACTGGTGGTAAACTACCTTCATCACTTGGAAGTGGTGTATTTGCAGATGCGATGTTTGGATATACAATCTTGTTTTTATTTTTTTTCGAGAATCCTCGTGTCGATGTCTTGCAGAAATAACAGTCATTTTCATGATTCTGACATTCACTCCAAAGCATTGGCATCGTAAACTGCATAGATTTGTGACTTCCTTCAAACCAACCTCTGAACGTTCTTGAACAACTGTTACAGCAAATTTTCTGGAACCAACTTTTATCCCTCTCATCGATAGAGAATCCAAAATAAAGCTGATAAGCTTTTTTAACAAGATCTGTTATTGCGTTTCACTGTGTTTTTAGAGTGTTCCTAACATTGCAATTCTAAGCAAACCGGATTTTCTTATCATAATTATGAAGCAAAATATAGATTGTACAAGAATGTGAGAGATGGCGGCTTGTTCCCCAACTTGAATTTTTTAGGAACTTTGGGATTTTGTTCTAAGCTACCCAAGAAACATCTCCGCCAATTTTTAGCTCGTTAAGCTACTGTTCCACATTTTAGCTAAATTTTGCCTAATATTCCTGCACTATGAAAGATTAATTAATCTTCAGATTTCTCGCTGTACCCTGAACTGAAACCGCTCTAACATTTAGGAAAATAGATAAAATAGTGAAGTATTATAAATAAATATTGTTGAAGAAAATTTAATGTTCTATACGGCTTTTAATGTTCTGGGTAAGTTATCCGGTCAAAAGGAGCAAAAAATATGAGGCAAGAGTGTTTTTTTTTTCAAAATTACAGACTTTCAAAAGCGAATATCTTGAAAACTATATAACATGATTACGTAAGTAAAACTTGTTATTGAACTCCAAGATTAATATAAATAAAATTTGTTTAAATTTAGTTTAAATTTCAGATATTTTGTAACATTTTTAAATTCAATTGCATTTATTATTTTGTGCGGTTTACATTAGGTAGGTATTAGTATCAGTTGCGCTAGAAAACATCGCAAAATAAAAATTTGGATTTTAACAAAATTGAACGCAAAGAGCGTGGATTTGATCGATGCTTTGCCAAAAATTTATCTGTTAAGATTGACTCGGTCTGCCTGGCATCAAATTTACGAAAAGGAAACTCACCGAGGTAATCAATATTTTAAAACACTTATGAACATTTTATTGCGGGATTCAATTGGAGAAAATTTGATCACTCCGTAATTAACCATTGGCGTACAATAATTTCAGGATACCTGCTGTGATTTAAACCGTATAACGTGAGTGTGGTTTACATAATTATAAATAAGTGTTTTACTTTGATTGATGGTGGGGACAATTTAAAATTTTGTTGAAAGTGTATACCGAATTTTATTTTAAATATTATTTTTTAAATAACATGCTATCTCGATCTTGCAATCTGTTACTTTTTTTTAATGCTGTTATGATTGAGTGCCGCTAATTGAAAAATCGGAGTGTCTAAAAACCCTGCTGCCGAAGAGCTGTCGTAGCGAATATAAATGCTTATAAGAACAAAAGTGATTATAAAATGGCGCCCAACGTGGGGCGCGACTGACCTCCGAATATTTGAGGTATCTTGAAATTATTGTACGTTAATCGTTAATTATGAAATGATCAAATTTTCTCCAATTGAATCCCGCAATATAACGTTCATAAAGGTACCTAAAATGATTACTCTGTTTAAAGGTTTTGTTTTAAAATATTGAACTAATTGGACTATGATTACGTCCTTTTCGTAAATTTGATGCCTGGAAAACCGAGTTTTTTGTATGTTTCCGTATTGGCTTTATTAACTTTTAAAAAGGTCCAAAGACCTAGTTGCTGGTGTACTAGGGACATGAAAATTGATTTCACTTAGAAGTTCAGGGCAATTAATTTTATTGTTAGCTAATTTAAATATAAATAGTAGCACCCCAATCTGCCTACGCACAGCGAGACTGTCAATGCAGGCAGTTTTCGTAAGCTCAGCAGTCGGGCAATTAAAAGGACAGGAAAAATCATTACATTTATAATAATAATATCGCAAAATATTATTTTCACAACTTCTAATTTAGAAATATCCTTTTTTTTATAAGCCAGCCAAATACTGGACCAATACTCAAGCCTACTTCTAATTAGGGTTATATACAATAGCTTTACAGTATTCGGATTAGAAATAGTACATCTTTTAATAAAACCAGCTAATTTGTATGATTTTTTAATAATTGCATCAATGTGTTCTGAAAAACAAATAGAATGTGTAAAAATTACTCCTAGATCTTTAACACTTTTAACATTATTTAAGTAATTTTGATTTATATGATAATTAGGTAGGTGTGAGGATTTCTGTCTAGAGATTGACATTGCTACACATTTCTTCACATTGAGAAGCAATTTAGTATTATTGCACCATTCATTTAATTTGACTAAATCATCTTGTAAAGCATTAAAACCTTCATTGGGTTGAATCACTCTAAATATTTTAAGGTCGTCAGGCAAGACGAATCAAATATATTAGACACATCATTTGAAAAAATGACGTAAAGGTGCGATTTTGAACATAAAAAAAAAATAAAGACAAGATTAATTTATCCGCACCTAATTTAAATAATTTGCCTAAAAGTATATCATGATCCACCACGTCAAAAGCTTTTGAAAAATCTGTATATATAACATCCAATCTGCCACCCATATCCAACGTTTTGTGTACATGGTTAGAAAAAACTAAGAGATTAGTCTCAGTACTTCTATTTGGAAGAAAACCATGTTGAAGTGGGCTTAGTACATTTTTAACACTACTCAATAATAACTTATATATTATATTTTCAAAAACCTTTGCCGGGCTATTCAGAATAGATACAGGTCGATAATTTGTTATATTTGATTCATCCCCAGATTTATTTACAGGAACAATTTTTGCAGCTTTCCTGGGACTTGGGAAAATGCCATTACACAAAATTAGGTTAATAATATGTTGCAAAGGCAAATGCAAAACATTTTTCAGTTGTTTAAGTAAATAGGTTGGAATGCCATCTGGTCCACTACTTATTATATTTTTTAAATCATTAAAACCAACCAAAACAGTGTCAGCAGAAACAAAGCCAAAATTAAAACTATTATTATTATTTAGATCACCTATTATTTTATCAATGTTATTATCTGGTTTTACACTGCTATGGACGGAATTAAAATAATCTGCAAATGCATTACTAATATCACTACAACTATATTTAATATCATTATAAAACATTTGGTCTAAAATTCTTGTTTTTGACCTAAGTAACTTTGTGTGAGACCAAAACTTGTTTACATCATTGCCTATTGACATTTCAACCTGTTTAATAAAAATTGAGTATATTTTGATTTTTTTAAATTTTTCTCAAGTCTCTGAACCTATCCCTAAAATATATAGAGTATTTACTTTTTTTTGACAATTTCTTTTTCTTTTATTAGTTCCAGTATTTCTCTATTAAACCAAACTGGGTATTTACTATCAGATTTAATTTTTGCCTTAGGTATACAGATATCGAAACCTTTATATGCAGGGTCACTGGTAATTGGATACATTCCTTTGGAGATCTAATAGAACAAGAGATAAGGAGTAAATTTAACCCTAATATGTATTATACAAAACACAATGTCGATTTTCAGTTTTTCTTAAAAAAGTTGATGTTAATATGTTTAAATGTAATTTTCAAAAAATTTACGCCAACTTTGTGGAACTTTTTTGATGGAATACTTGCCCAACACTATGGTCTTCCGTATGGAATAAAAAATATCCCTTAGCATTTCCATCATGTGATAATTTCAAAGAAAAACTTGTACAAAATAATTTTTCAAAATCAGATATGATAATACTTTGAGGTTTTTTCAAATAATTCTCAACGCTTCTTGCGTACAAATTGTGATAAAACTTCCTTGTTGCAATGGCTATCGAACAAGCTGCGAATCTTACAACAAACCCTTAACAGTTAAAAAAAATAGTAAAAATGAAGGAGTCGACGGAATTTATTTAACTGCTGTCCACCATTAGACCTTATACGTTTTCCATGTGAAGTGGGCGAATAAACAACTGAAGGTTGAATACGACGTTTCACTCCTATAACTTTTTGACAGTCTTAAGTTCATATTTGAAGATTCTTTGTTATAACTAGTTGTATTAAGTTCTTTAAGTGCGGTTTTGCAGATTTTTGTTGTTATTGTTGTTTAACTGAAATGGCCGCTTATAGGAATGGAGAATACGCCGACATTTTAGTTGTATGCGGATATTGCGATGGGAATGCTGCAGAAGCTCGTCGGGAATATGGACGTCGCTTTCCAAACCGTCGCACACCGAATGTTCGCATATTTAGTATGACATATCAAAATGTCGCAGAAAATGGTTCAGTGAATCGTCGGTGAGTGGACACCGGTGCTCCTCGCGTATATCAACCAGATGATGAGGAAGAAATATTAACCCATTTTGGGGATAACCCAGGCACTTGAACTGCTAAAGTGGCGCGGCAAACTGGTGCGTCACAATGAAAAGTCTGGTGTACGATACGAAGAGTTGGATGCCATCCTTACCATTATACCCTTGTCCAGGGCTTAGATGAAGGTGATCCTGGAAGGAGAT
Organism: Abscondita cerata; assembly: GCA_030710515.1. Taxonomy (NCBI): domain Eukaryota; kingdom Metazoa; phylum Arthropoda; class Insecta; order Coleoptera; family Lampyridae; genus Abscondita; species Abscondita cerata. The sequence continues at coordinate 255,755 of JALBCR010003683.1, read as the reverse complement.
TAGAATTCTGCCGCTTTATGTTAAATTCAGATGCAGAGGATGAAAACTTCTTAACCAACATTTTATGGACGGACGAATATAAATTTAATCGCGAGGGCATAACCAATTTTCATAACATGCACTATTGGGCGTAAGAAAATTCACGTTTAATAAGGGAAACTAGTTTCCAAAGGAAGTTTTCAGAAAATGTATGGATGGGAGTTGTTGGCCCCTATTTAATAGGGCCTTACTTTTTACCTCAACATTTAAACGGAGAGATCTATAAAGATTTTCTAGAAAATCACCTGCAGGAGCTTCTATAAGATGTTCCTTTAGCCGCCAGAGCGCAAATGATTTTTCAGCACGACGGTTGTCCAGCGCATTATAAGCTGACGGTACGGAATTTGCTGAATGAACGTTTCCCTAACCGTTGGATTGGAAGAGCAGGCCCAATAGTTTGGCCAGTGCAAAGTCCAGTTTTAACTCTTCTGGATTACTTTGTATGGGGTCGTATGAAAGATATAGTATACGCAACCCCAGTCAATACAAGGCTTAACCTTCGACAAAGAATAGTCAACGCTGCCGCATCAATACGGAATACATTGACTACTAGAGTGGCAAAAACAGAAATAAGCAGACGCTGCCGTGCGTGTATACGTAATAGAGACTCCCCATTTTGAACAAGATTTATAAAAATTAAGTACTAATGTACTTATTATTAATTTAATTTACAGCTGACTTCTATGTATAAGGTCTAATGGTGGACAGCAGTTAAATAAATTCCGTCGACTGCTTCATTTTTACTAATTTTTTTTAACTGTTAAGGGTTTGTTGTAAGATTCGTAGCTTGTTCGATAGCTATTGCAACAAGGAAGTTTTAACACAATTTGTACGCAAGAAGCGTTGAGAATTATTTGAAAAAACTTCAAAGAATTATCATATCTGATTTTGAAAAATTATTTTGTACAAGTTTTTCTTTGAAATTATCACACGATGGAAATGCTAAGGGATATTTTTTATTCCATACGGAAGACCATAGTGTTCGGCAAGTATTTCATCAAAAAAGTTCCACAAAGTTGGCGTAAATTTTTTGAAAATTACATTTTAACATATTAACATCAACTTTTTTAAGAAAAATTGAAAATCGAAATATCTCAAAATCCGTTGAGTTCTGTATAATACATATTAGGGTTAAATTTACTCCTTACCTCTTGTTCTATCAGATCTCCGAAGGAATGTATCCAATTACCAGTGACCCTGTATATATTAGAATAGAAAATGTCAACTGCTGTATTAACATCCAGACATTCATATAATATAGACCAATTTAACTAAGTTAAAATATTTCTCAAATGTTCGAAATTTACTTTATTAAATTGATAATAATAAAATTAGAAGCTTGATTTTCAAGCTTAGCAGTTGAATATGGATTAGGTGGTAAAGTTAACATTATATTAAGAGCAGGGTGATAGTTATCTTTATTTGTCAAAGGCAAAAATTCTTTATTGACGTTTGAGTTTTCAATACTTGTTTTGTTTTGATAATCAATCAATTAATCAATCAAAATTTTATTGTATCTCAAAAATTTTTTACAAAAAAATTCTTATTACAAGAAGTGAGTTTAGTAAAAAAAAACAATATTTTAAGAAAGTGCCTATAACAAAAAGAAAAAAAAATTACACTAAAATATAAACAATTTGAACCAAATTACAACTAAAACTATACACCTTCTCTAACTATTCATTTAGTAGAAATGCTCAAAGTTTAAGGACACTAACTATGTAGTCGGCAATTATTTTGGCATTTAAATTTGAAATCTTATTTAATAGTACACAGAGATCGTTAGCAGGGATTTTCTATAAGCATTGTCTAGCTGTGTACGAATATCAACATTTACTACGGTTGCAAAATTTACCGAGCATTTTATGTGTTCTGCAGACGAAACATGTTTTTTTATTTCCTCTTTTAAATGTTTTAAATCTCTGACACCGGATTTGGACTATAGCAAGTCTGGCGAGTCTTTAGAATATAACAAAACAAACAAAACAGTAAAATACATTTGATACTTCACAACCACATATCCAGTTACCTAAATCGTACATTACCTTGCAAAAGTTTCGATGAACATCTTTATTTTTGTCTTTGCTAGTCTGTCGTAAACTTAGTTCTGGCAAAGGACGACCATTTGCCTTGAACTCAACTAATTTTGTAAAATTAAGTTTGTTAGCACTTTTAGTTGTTTAATTTTCTGCACTACCGACATTTTCTATTATAGCGCATGCACACGCGAATCAAAAATAGTATTTTTTACAAAACAACAACAACAGTAAAACATATCAATATAAATTCTTAAATTGATTTAAAACACGCGAAAATCGAATCAAAAATCGAGCGTAGTTGTACACCCTATACGAAGTCAACGTAAACTGCGGGATCCGGCTCATGACCCAAAGTTGATTATTGTTTCAGACGTTCGCGTTTATTCGGGCGCTGCACGTTTTTCGAGTTTTTCCGGGTAGATCTAATTCAATGAGGACAATTCGCACCGCCAGCCCAAGGTTGAAGAGGATGAATTACGGTCGATAAATTTTAAGTTATTGTACTTGCGACTTAATTACTTATTTTAATAAAACACGTAATAATGAATATTTTTTTTATATATTGTCAAAATTTTGGGAGGTCATTGATCAAATGACCATATGGACAAGCCGCCACTGATCGTTAGGACTTGCTATTTTTTTTTAAAATAAAATTTACATAGAAATATAAAGGACATTGGATTAGGATATGATACACGCTTTCAGGAACATTCAAATTACAAATTGTACAGACTTGCTGAGGGTCGATTTGATAAAGATGCCCGTTATACGTGAATTTTGTGTAATATTTTCCGGATAATCGTAACTGACATAATATTCTCGTGACATATATTTGCTGTCTAAACAAAAGATAATGCTGCGGCATTCTCTGATTAGATCGCCTCGGAATTATTGTAAAATGATTATAGAAATTAGAATATTTCGATTTTGATAATTCGATCAAATCGTCCTCAACTCATTTATTTTCGAAATCGTTTAGGAACCGTTTCTTATTAGAGTTTAAGAAACATACGCAAAATAATTTCCGAAAGTCAATGTTGATATATTCAAACATCTTTTCAACTTGAGAAATCCAAGTATACCTCATGTCTACAATCTCTAATGAGTTTAGTCTTAGATAGCATAATTTAGGGTACCTATTATTACCCATGGATAACTTTTGCAACCACGGTAGAGTTAAATTAAATATTTTGTAAATAATTTTGACACAACCGGTTTCTAATCTTATTATGTAATCTGGTGTATTCATTGGTAGTGAAAGAAGTTTTTTAAAAATTGTACTTGTACTCTTTCTAAATCATAACCATAACGAAGACCCCAGACCGGTGATGCAAACAATAATGAATTTATAATTATGGATTCAAACAGTTGCATTCTTAATTCCCAAGAGTTTGTTTTGGATTTTGCCAGTAAATTCGAAACACTACCAATCGCCACTTTCGCTTTGTTAGTAGTAACTTCAGTTATTCCATGATATATACTCGTAGAAGAAAATAACACCCCTAAATATGTATATTTGTTGACGACTTCGACGTTTATGTTGTTGAAGAAAAATATATTTTGGAATTCCTTATAATTACCACTTTTTCTGAAGCAGATAATTTTGGTTTTGTTTACATTAATTTTTAAGTTGTTTATAATGGCATACGTTTCGAGTAGTTTCAGAATCTTTTGGAGCTTAATTTCTGAATCTGCAAATAACACCAAATCATCAGCATATAAAAGCATTAGAATGTCGACAACATTGTCCAAATTTATTCCAACTATACCGTTGTCACAAAAGAATTCTTCAATGTCTGAGAGAAAAATGTTAAATAATAATGGACTCAATGACTCGCCTTGCAGTACCCCTTCAGTAATATTAATTTTATCGGATAGTTCTCCGTTTACCTTAACCTGCATAATCGCTCTGTCGTAAATTTTTTTAAAAATTCTAATGAGTTTTGCGCTAATTCCAAACAGAATAAGTTTTTGCCATAGCGAGTTATGATTAATATAATCAAAAGCGCGTTTAAAATCAACAAAAAGAGCAAATATTTTTCTCTGTTTCAGTCTTAAATGTAATTGAACTATAATTCCGATATAATGGCAGTATTATCACACCAATGTTCGAGGCGATCCTTAATAATTGTAGTAAATATTTTAGAGATACAGTTTGTTTAAGCAATGCCTCGATAATTTGACGGATCCACCTTGGACCCTTTTTTATGCAGCATTATGGTGATGACTTTAGACCAGAGGTTCCCATACTTTTTTTTCTCATAAACCACTTTAAACATTTTGCTGGATCTGGTGAACCCCTGCAGCTATTACATTTACTAACTTACTTCCAAAACCTGAAAAAAGTATATGTCTATGTAAATCTGTGTTGTGGCTATTTTTCAATCAACTATGAGTTGAAAGTTTTCGAAAAAAAGGTGAGAATTTATATTGCTTTGATTATGCTGTGAGTATTGTCATTCAAGCTAAGTTTCAAAGCCAGTCTAAAAAGCGTCTTCATCCAACAGTTGGATTCCTACTTTACTTTTTTGTATTCTAAGATTGACTCACAGTACAAGAAACCAATAATCTCCCACTTCGGAGTGGTAAAAAGTAAAAATAAATATTTTCTTGTTTTGTAGCTATTTATTCAAACACAAAAATTACTAAACTTTTAATTATGTTGTTATAACAGTCTTAGTAGAATCAAAATTTAACATCAAAACTAATAATGATTATTATTTTAAAAACAGTCGCAATATAATCAAAGTTTTGATTATATTGCGACTGTTTTTAAAATAATAATCATTATTAGTTTTGATGTTAACTTTTATCTCAGATTACCATTTTAATCTGAGATAAAAGTTATAATTTTAATGGGAGGGATGTACTTGGTGAATTGACAGCAAATTATCAATATTTGGCTTGAGTTTAGTTAAGTATAACCGTAAATCTCCTCGCTCTGTAATATTTAATCTGCTCCGTTTTTTGTCAACAAGTTTGTTACGGCACTAAAACTGCGTTCGACAAGATATGACGAAGGAAACGCTATGAGAAATTTTTGCACAATTCCCCACAGTCCTGGATATTTTTCAGGTATTTGTGCCTGCAGCCAAAATGATTGATACCCTCTTTTGAATGCTACTTTGAGCTCCTCATTAGTGCTAAGCTCGAGTAGCTCTTCTTGCAGTACCACATTTTCCACTTCAGTTTCATTATATGGATTTATTATCCATGGTGGTATATCCATCGACAGAATGTCTTCAAATCTGATTTTAAAATCATCATACAGGGCAATCAAATGTTACACATACGTCTGAATATCTTCGTCGAGGCATTCTACCTGCGATAAATTTGGAAACTGGGAAAATTCACGTCGACCAATATTTTGCTTCATAAGTTTCAGTAAACCAAGAAAAGCTGAAATTTCACTCTTTGTTTTTATCAAATTGAAGCTGTCCCCTTGTAACTGTAGGTTGAGGTCATTGAATTTTTTGAACAAATCTGTCAAATACGCAATGTCTGCTTTGAAATTCATGCGGTTTTCTTTTAAAACAGGATCTTTAGTGTTCAGAAACTCTAAAACAGAGTCGAAAAGCAAATAGAATCTTGATAGACATGCACCTTTCGACAACCAGCGTACTTCGGTATGTAGCAGCAATCGTTGGAAGTCCTCATCATTTTCTTCGCACAACTGTGCAAATAAGCGCGTATTTAATGCATTGCTTCTTATTTTTTTAACTGCATTAATCACAAATTGAAGCGCTTGGTGCAATCTATCACTCAATTTTTTCGCTACTAGATGTTGTCGGTGGATGACACAGTGAATTGCAATTACCTCTGGTATAATCCTTTTAAGATGACTTATAAACCCACGATATCGCCCGACCATGGCAGGAGCTCCATCTGTTGCCACCGAAATAATGTTTGTGAATGCAATTGATTTTTCCGTAAAAAAATCATTCAGAACATTAAAAAATTGATTCACCTTTAGTGTCAGTCTTCAAAGTTTTCGCGAATAGTAACTCTTCAAACATTTGTTCGCCTTTGATAAATCGAACATATGCCAATAATAATGCTTCATTGCCAGGTAAAGTTGACTCGTCCAGTTGAATAGAAAAATGAGTTGTTTGCAGATAATTACACAAGAAACTTTCAACATCAGAGCTCATTTCATCAATACGTCTTTGTACAGTGTTGTTACTCAAAGGAATTCTTTTAAGTATGTCAAATGAAGATTTGTGCAAGACAGTTTTTAAGACCTCTTCAACAGCAGGCAAAATTAACTCCTCTCCAATGGTATGCGGTTTCCCAGATTTTGCTATAAGTAATGAGATATTGTAAGATGCCCACAAGCCATCGTCGTTGCTTTCAGACGTTGAAGCGAACATACTATGCACGGTGGGTCTCTTTTCATACTTTTCCTTCAATGTTTGGAAATATTTCAAATCCTTACCTATTTTGTCAGGATGACACCTTCTTAGATGATCTTCCAGCTTCGATGGTTTCATAGAGTCATTGCTCAAGACTTTGTTGCCTAAAAGACACATGGGCAATCGCTTGTCTGTATTTGATGGAAGAAAACCAAATTTCAAATATTCAACACTGTACTGTCGACACTTCTTCTTAGATTCAGCCATGTTTCGTATCAATTACTTACCTGTAAATATGAAAAAAAATGTTTGTTAAGTAATCTTAAAATGATTTAACAAACATAATAGAAGTGGCTTTTTAAGATACAAGTTGCTAACAAATACATAGGTAGGTACTTACTTTTCCAACACTGGCAAACAATAATATCAATTCACTTTAATTTTCAAAAGTCTGAAAACTACTTCCGTCACTGGTGAACACTTATATAGGTACACTTTCTTTTTTGAAATTCCGGAAACAACTGAGTAATGTTTATCATTCGCATTCGTATTTATATTAAAGAAAAATCCAACAAGTTCATGCAAGTTCAGACACGACTTTAACTAGGCGGGCGGGCGGCGCGGCATCGGCGAGTCTTGACACGCTCTTTCTGAATATGGAATATGCAAGTTCTTACAAAAACAATTGCTGAGCTTCTTATAATATTGTCTTCCTATATTCATAGGAGAAGTCAAGCTTCTTATAATATTGTCTGCCTATATATATTATTGTCTCCCTTATTCGTAGGAGAAGTCAAGTCGGGTCACCTAATACATTTTTATAGACCCCCGTTAACGAGTTGTGGACCCCCATTTTTTCCACGCAAGCGTAGACCCCTATCGGGCTCCCGTGGACCCCTGGGAGTCCACCTGGACCACTTTGGGAATCCAACCTGTAGGAACATTTTCCTTATCTAGGATTTTGTTGAACAAACTGCACAAATATAAGCGCCAGTTGTTGGGTAAATATTTGAAAAATCCGTACGATAAACCATCACACCCTGCCGACTTGTTAATTTTAAGATTATTTAAAACCTTATTAAGTTCATGAAGTTGTATAGTCGAAGTAAGCAAAGAATCACCCGCATCAAAAAAAAAATACTATTATTACTCTCTCTGGGGGAGTAAATGTTTGAATAAAATATTTCCCACTCACGAAGCGAAATAACATTATTACTGTGATAAGAACCACGAAATTGATTAATTGTTTTCCAAAACACTGATTGATTTTTTGCAATTACTTAACTTTAGAATAGTTTCCCTTTCATATGCCTTTTTTTTAAAACCTAAAATTTTCTTGAATTGCTTCTTGGCATTAAGATAATCAATTTTGAATTCAGGATTAAAATTATTTTGTTTAAATAACTTTAAAGACAACTTTAAATGTTTTTTTGCTGTAACGCATTCAGAATCAAACCACGGATTCCTAAATTGTCTTGTTCTTTTTCCTTCGTATTTCCTACTTAACTTTAGTTTACTTGCTGCTTTATAAATTGAGTTGACAAGATTATAATAACTATCCTCAACATTTTCACAAGGGACTACTTTATTTGAGAATGCCATAAATTCAGTATACTCGAGTGTCAACATTTCATTCCATTGTAAAGTATTAGTGGTTATAAATGGCTTGATTTTATCTTGTGTTTTGTCGGGAACGACTGAAGCGTTAATTAACAATGCAACTGGAAAATGATCAGAGTAAGGAATATGATTCATCACTTGTAAATCCTCTATAAACTGTAAACTTGAGTGATTACAAAAAACAAGGTCACCTAAGCTACTTCCCTGGGAACTCATTAATGTCAATTGAGCAGGGTTGCCCCCCTGACTTCTACCATTTACATAAAATCCAGTAAAACTCTACCTCTACTATTTACAACGTCATCAAGACTACTTCTAACATTATGTAAATTAGTGTTCATAAACAGATTGCTATCAACATTTTCCAAATTCCCTACTCTGCAATTTACATCTCCTGCAATTATAATTGCAGTACTTAGGTATTTTTCAAGTATATTCGTAAGAGTAGCTTGAAATATTTCCAAAATGTGTTCTAAATGAACTGTAGGAGATCGTGTAAGATAAACAAAACAAAAAAAGGTAGTAGTGGTTTCTAAAACAAAAATTATCCACCAATGACAACTGTGAATCAGTTTAAATTTATAAATGTCTTTAATAAATAACAGTAGACCCCCTTTAGCACGACCTAAACAATTTTCTTTTACAGCTGGTGCACAAAGAACATTGAAACCTTTTAAATAATAAGGTGAACTTGCATGAAATTGCGCACACCAGGATTCAGACACACACAAAACATCAAATGTCTGACCATCATCAGCAAGATGTATAAAATTCTTCAATCCGTTCACGTTCCAAAAAATTATTTTTAAAGATGTATTAATATGATAATTAAGAGTAGAATGAGGGCACCTCGGACTTTGGACCCTAATTAGTAAAAGTGAACGGCAGCTAGCCTAATTAGGCTAACAACCTCTCACCTACCTCTCACCTACCTCTCACCTACCTCTCACCTCATCAGGCAGTTCCCTAATTAGGCCTCTCAGATGAAAATCTGTAGTTTTCCTACTTAAGATCAATGATCATTAACGTTCTATACCCTAAAAATTATTAAATTTGTAAGTATGTATTAAACAACAAAAGAATTTGTAAATTCGAATGTATTTGTCAAGCAGTAAAAAGCCGTTGTTAGGTGTAACTATTGGTTTTTTAACATCATTTTGTTTAAAGGTTTATGTTTTACTTGAATAACAATTTAAGAAATAATAATTTGTTTATTCTCGCTATATTTTCAATAAAGGCTAACAATTTGTTATTCCAAAACTATATTTCAATCAGTGCATAAAATCTATAATATGTTTTTCTTAAGAAGACTTTAGATGTTTAAATTGAAAATATTGCTGTACCCTGTTTCATATTTTTACATCAGTTTTAGTTTGTTTGAGTAACTTTTTACATTTTACGTTTAGTTTTTCCGATTTTGTAAACGGAAACGCGAAATCATTTTTTAGAACATGTTTAATTCTTATGTCACGCATTTGTTGTTGATGGTGCGTTTGTCGAATGTACTTTATTGTTTTTCTTTTAAACAAAATTCTGAATGAAAACTTTTTTTACGTTTTTTCTTAAAATTTTTACATTATTTTTAAATATTTGCAATGATTCACTAGAAACTATGCAATTTTGAAAGCAGAGGAATGTCAATTATTCATTAGTGTCGTTAAAATTTCACCAGCGAAACATTAATAGTCCTTGTGGATTAATGGCCATCGACAAATTTCTAATAGTTGAAAAGTGTATTCTTAACATTTTTGTTTTGAAAAACTATTCCTTTATTTTTTAAATAACTTTTTAATTTTTTAATTTTTGTAAATAAGTTTTTGTTTTATCTATTATTCATCTATATGGTTCATCCAATTTACTGTTGGTTTAGTTTAGAGCTATAGAGTGATGTTGAAAAAGATTGCAGTTGTACAATTATTAAAATTCGTTTAATTTACCACGGCAGAAATGTTTACAGTTTTTTCGTTTGCACATTATTCTTATAGATTGCTAACGTATTCCAATTTTTCTCAAAGTTTTATCTATTTAGAATTATTTTTAAGATTCGTTTAACAATATGACAATAGAAAATTTATTTAATCGTTTCGGTATGCAGGTACACGTCATTCGCACAGCGAAGGAAAATACCGCGTGACGTGATTAGGGCTAATTACGATTTCTAATTATAATATTTCAGTTTATTTTCGACCACCGGTAGTGTCAGATCTTGTGTATGTAGGGGTAAGTACGTTTTTAATTATTTTTGATTTATGAACCGTGTTATAAACGTTATTTTGTAATGCATGATGTAGTAATTCCTTTTAATTCTGCTTGTTTGGCGTTGATTATTTTTTTTTTATTTTACGTGTCGTTAATTTTTTGATTTTAATATTACCTTTGCATGATGTTGTAATTTTGATTTTGTTCAAACACATTATCGTATTCAACATCTAATTTTTCTTAATCAGTTTCAAAATTCATTTTATCAACCAAGAACTTGTAGTTTTTTTTATTTACTTTATTTTATAATTTACACTTTACAAATTTCTTTCTTATAATTCCACCAGTTTTGTTGTTTGAATTTGAACATTTTTAGTGTTACAGCGCTAATTTTTATATCGTGATGAATTATTTAACATACGTCTCAATATTTTTTATTTAAAATTTTTTAGTTTTATAACATTAATTTTTGGATTGTAAGATTACTTCTTTAATAAACAGCAATCTTAATCATTTTATTTTACATTTCGAATGATAGTATGAGGCGGCTCTAGATGTCGCAACTTAATTATTAATCAATTCATTTCATTAGATAAGTTTTAATTCCGCCATATTGTTTTACGTTGTGTATTTTTTTAATTTTTACAGCGCTAAGTTATGATTTTTTATGATTCATTATTAAATATTTAAAAAAATTCCATTCAATTTATTACATTTAGTGTTTATTTTAATTTCTTTTTCGATTTACAGAAGATGAAGACCGTTGGGAAATATGTGCGTTGAAGAAGGATGCAGCAGTACCACATCTCCATCGCGAGCAGACGAAGAAGAAGATGTCCATGTGATCCAACGTTTGCTTAATATTTTCATGTATTGTAATTTTTTAAAATGATATGTACGTAAATGAGAGAGACAAATATATATATTTTTTTTTATCTTTAAATAAATTACTTATTACCTAACACTTTAGATTCCGCCAACTTCTTAAAAAATTCAGTTAATTATTGTTATACGTCATTCTATTAACAAGATTTTTGAAAGTTGTTTTTTGTCAATTTTATAATAATGAAATGGTTTTACCAGCTCATAAAACTAAACTATACACGTTGAAAAAATATTAAGACCCGTATGATCTATATTGGAAATACTTTATTTACATTCACGTTAGTATAAATATAAAATATGTATATTTTGATTATTCACGAAGTCGTATTTTTAATTTCATTAATTAGAAAATTAGTAAGTATACTACAGGTCGTGTAACAATAAGTTTTTAGTATATCTTAAAACATATTTAATTGCTTCCTTCAAATTTTTATATTCGTCATCTGAAGCTGATTGAACATCATTACAGAATCATTCAAGGTTCAGATTATGGGAGTTAACATCTTTTACTTTATTCAATATAAACTCTTGCATTGTGAATAAAGTTTGAAGACTATGATGTTTAATGTATAATTCAAAAATTTCAATGTGATAAATTGCATTTGTCAAACGTGTACATCTCGAGATACTTAGCATCATTGTTATGTGTTCGCCTACATGTTACAAAAGAATCTTATGCGTTATCGTTGTAATGTTTCTTTTTTGATTTTTGTTAGAACCACTACAGTAATAATAAAATGTTTTTTTTGTAAACGTCTTACACTCTTCCTTAGAATGATTCTCGGTTTAGGCAAATTTTCTACTAATTTAATTGTATTTTTTTGATAGAATAAGATGGTTTGAAATTAATTTCTTTTGATATAACGCGGGATAGAAATTTAGAAATAAAGTATGTTGGTGAAGATTTGTAATTAACTATTGGTCTAATAGGATGGTTGGTTTTATGTATTTTAGGTAAAGAGTATAAATTTGGAATTTTTGGATTTGAGATTTTGATGTTTGTAGTATATACATTAAAGAAACTAAATGTTCTTTGAGTTTCATAAATGATTTTGGAAGTTAGTAAATTAAATTTATTGAATGGTGAAGATTGTAATTTTGTGAAGTCAGATGAGTTAAGAAATAATTGGTTTTTATTTTTTAATTTAATAGTATGCAATTTTGGGAAAGTTGTAATGTCAGTTTCACCAGCGAGACATTAAAAGTCCTTATGGCTTAATTGCTTTCAACAAATTTTTAATAGTAGAAAAGTGCATTCTTTAATTTAATTTTTATCATATTGTATTTTGTTTAATTTAATTCATTTAAAACGTTTGTGTTTTTTCAAAGTTTTTGTTTTTTTTTATTTTATCTATTAACCACCTATATGGTTTACCCGATTTACTGTAGGTTTAGAGCTACATAGTGAGATTCCATATAATTTTTTATTGTGAGGGATACAAAATGTGGAAATTTATTAACTAAATCTTGTAATGTAATATTCTCCTTGAATTTTTCATCCATTAAAATAGTTTAACCTTATAAGACAATTTTGCAATTATTTTATTTATTTTTATCTTACGAAAACTTATTTTTAATTGCATCCGTATTTGTGAGATGAAAAGATGAATTTTTTAATCTTTAAAAAGAATTAGTAGTTTCATTTAAAAATTCTGAATAAAACCAAAACGTTGAGAAAATTAAACGATACTACAGGAACACAAACATTGTAAAAGTATAAAAGAATACAGACTCCACAACATGTTGATCTCATGTTAAAAAAATTGATTTAATAAATATTTTATTTGGTGTTGTTTTTTAAATAATGTTCGCAATAGAAGTTAAGTTGTCAATAAACTTGAATTGTCGATAAAACATCGATTATTTAAATAAATTATAAATAAGAAACTGAAATAATAATTTTATTGTACATCTTATTAGAAGCTGTAGGAAGTACTTATTACAGATTTTAATTACATAAATAAAATAATGGATGACACAGTTAATCATTTAGAAGTTATAGAAACCTACAACTTATTATTGAGTTGGGATTTCAATAACGTTTTTTATAATTTACGAACTAACATATGGTAAATATTTTGGTTCATTTTGAAAGACAATCGCAGACTTATGTTCACCCTCTGCAGATTGTGTGGAGAGATGAATTTTTAATCTTTAAGAGAGTCAGTAGTTTCATTTAAAATCAAATACGTTTGTTAAATTTGTTTGTTAGGCAATCCTTTAAAACAGAGTTTTGCATATCAAACGAATTTTTGTACAATAAAGTTTTTAATTAATTATCTTGTCAAGCAGTGTATTAAGTTGGGGCAAATGCGTTGTTTACATGTAAACATATTAGGTATTTTGAATGATTACATTTTTGGTTTTTTTTAACAATCGCCTTAATTGAGTGACGGAAAAGTTGTTTTTAACTTTCACACAATAGAGATATTCCGTAAACAAGTCCATTAGTGGGTTTGTATACCTATATAAACAGCTTGAAATATTGTTTTAAATGTAGATCTTTCCATATCATTAAAATTGGTATGTCTATCGAAAATCGAAATAGGTGAGTATTATTATTAATTTTAATCTTTTAAAAATGAATTGTTTTCATTTCACGTATTTTTAATGAATAGTTCTCAACTTTTTGAGTATTAAATTTTGTTGTTAAATTGATTCTTGTTAACACTTTTTAAAAATGTTTGTGGTTTTTATTTTTTATTTCAAATTACAGATGTTGGAGAGGAATAACTCTACGTTTGCAGAAAGAAAATTTTTGGTGACATCGTAAAATGGTTCTCAAACTGGTAAACGAATGCTAGATATGGTGTGCCATTCATAGATGGAACTCTGAAGTTGTAATGTTTCATATTTTTGTAAAATAATTTTATATTGTGTGTGAAACAGAGAGAGAAATAAAATTTGTTTCTGCTTTCTTTATTCTTCCAATTAAAAATATATGTTACTGGTACTTGTAAATGTGTTGTGTAACAGAGATGCAAATAAAATTTTATCCTCCTTGTTGTTTTTTTTTTTTATTTTCCTTAACACATACGTGTATCAAACGTTAATGGTTCGAACCTCGGTATGTTAAAGTTTTTTTTAAAAACTACTTGTTAAATACGTAGTGCTGTTCAAACGTTAATGGTTCGAACCTCAGTATGTTAAAGTTTTTTTAATCAGCTGTAAATTTAAAAGTAGTTGTTAAATACGTAGTGGTGTATCAAACGTTAATGGTTCGAACCTCGGTATGTTAGTTTTTTTTTTTAAAAACTAGTTGTTAAATATGTGGTGGTGTATCAAACGTTAATGGTTCGAACCCTGAAGTGTTAAAGTTTTTTTTAATCAAATGTAAAGTTAAAAACTAGTTGTTAAATACGTGGTTAATGTAATTAACATGTTGAACAGGTATGTTTTTGAAATCATACGTCATAGAAAATGGTGTCATCTGTTTACAAAAGTTTGTGTATCAATCGTTAATGGTTCGAACCTCAGTACTTTAAAATTTTTTTTAATCAGCCATAAATTTAAAAGTACTTGTTAAAGCCCTGGTTAATGTAATTAATAAAGAAAAATGTTGGTTTGACAGCCATATTGAATCACTTTAGGTAATTGTTTTTCGTGATTGTTTTCTAGTTTATAAAAGTATGAGAAAGAAAAATGTACATGTTTTTATCCTTTTTTCATCTTGTTTATTAAATCATACGTCATACAAAATGGCTGTACGTAATTGCTATTTTTGTTTGTGAACTAGTTTATAATGAATGAGAGTGATAAATATATGTTTTTTATCCTTTTTCATCTTGTTTATTAAATGTTTAATCATACAAAATGGGGCTACGTGAGTGTTATTTTTGTTTGTGAACTAGTTTATAATGAATGAGAGTTTTAAATATATGTTTTTATCCTTTTATCTTGTTTATTAAATGTTTAATCAACAGGTCTTATCCTACATTTTACACCATCATTAATTCATCTTAATCAACCTTTACAGCTATATACAAACTTCAAACTCCATCTTTCAATTGTCGCCGTAGCCTAGTGGTTAAAGCCTTGGCTCGGTAATGCAATGGTTGCAAGTTCGAATCTCAACCAAGTTTTTTAAATTCATAAAAAAAAACTTTAGGACGCCATGATGGGACGCCATGTTGGAAATTCAAATCGACCGCTGAAACATCCGCCATGATGGAAATCAACTTCAACAACAACAGCCTAATGAGGTGAGAGGCCGTATTTTCCATTGACGTCTTCAAAACAAAAACAAGTAATTAAATAGAATGCCTGCGTCAACAGCCTGTTGACAACAACAGCCTAATGAGGTGAGAGGCCTAATTAGGGAACTGCCTGATGAGGTGAGAGGCTGTTAGCCTAATTAGGCTTTGCCTAATTATAGCCGCGGGGTTTGAAGGTGCCCTCATTCTACTATTAAGTATATTATTCACAGAAGAAAGATTGTATAATGACATAAAATTTAAAATACTCAGAAAATTGCAGTTCCTCTATTGCTTGCTATATTATTAATTCTACAAAAATGATAATGATAAAAATCAGGAATATTTAAGTCTCCAATTATAATAATATTATCATTGAGCTTGTTATTAGCAAACAATTCCTCAAATAAATACAAAAATTTCATATATACAGAGTTTGTACAATTAAGTCTGATATAAACAGAGCATATGACGAAGATACTTCCTTTAGAATTAACACTGCAGATAATACAGTTTAAATCATTAGTAGAGTAGGTACTAAGTAGTTTCGGCCTGAGATAAGAGTTGATAGCCAACAGAACTCCACCTCCTCTTCCAGAACCCTCGCCTGGCCTATCAGCACGGCACATGTCATGTCATCATACAACCAAGTTTCACTTAGAGCAACAACATCGTAAACATTTGCAGTAACAGACTTATAGAATTCTTTAGTCTTTGTTCTTAGACCACGAACATTTTGATAATAAATTGTTAATTTTGATAATAAATTGTCAAATCTTAACAGATACATTTTTGGCAAAGTAGCGAAGGGAACCGAACTTCGCGTTCAGTTTTGTTAAATCCAAAATTTTTATTTTGCGACTCTTTCTAGCGCAACTGATACTGATACCTACCTAATCTAAATTTCAAAATGTTACAATTTTTTAGTTCGAAAAATTTCAGGATTAGAATGAATGGAATTAAAATAAAATTAAAAATTATATTAATTATATAAAGAAGTTATGAAATAATAGATTTTAAAAGTTTAATTAAATAAAAGTTTCAATCCAATACTTTCCGTTTGAATTAAATTAAGATTAAAGGAATTATTGAATATGTAATCAATTACACTTTTAAGGAAACTCTAAACCTAATCTTTCATTCGTATTTCATTGCCACTTTTACAACATTATAAATAATTTCCTTTCTTCACCGAGTTACATAATTACATGCGTTCTTTGATTTTTTTGTTTTATTTTTAATTCGATGTACATTTTTTTAATAAACGTATGTGTTTATTATTTTTTTATTTAAGTAGTACATTGTGTCTTAGTAATTGTGATGTCA
This sequence comes from Abscondita cerata, assembly GCA_030710515.1. Classification (NCBI taxonomy): domain Eukaryota; kingdom Metazoa; phylum Arthropoda; class Insecta; order Coleoptera; family Lampyridae; genus Abscondita; species Abscondita cerata. The sequence continues at coordinate 239,102 of JALBCR010003683.1, read as the reverse complement.
AATATATAGATTAAGACAAAAGAAAATTTAATTGAAAAATTTAGATTAAAACACCGTGTAAGTGATTACTCTTCGTATTCATTTGTTCTACATAAGTGCTTTTAGTATCTCTAACATAAGTTTGTTATTAATTTAACAGCAATTTAACTCATCATTTCAACTCGTGGAAACGGTATTGCAAATAAATAATTTTTAAGTAGAATACGCATGTTAAACCAGTTCAAGTGAAAGATGTAACAAGTTTTTATTTCTTTGTTTAATGATCGTAATTTATTAAGCTTGTTAATAAGTATAACACAACGTTTAATCAAAAGTGTAGGTCAAATAGATAAAATTTGTTTTGAAGATCACCCGTGAATGAAAGATTGAATCGCCATTCAACACACGAACGCATCGAAATTGGCAATTGCCAAAAAGCAGACAGTCAACCAACTCATTCATTTTCTCAGAGCAAGTTGAAAAAACGTCTTGGTTCGTCCTTTCGAAAGGTTGATCAGTTTTTGAGTTGATGTAACAAGTCGGCATCTTTTTGTCAACCCAAATAAACATCAGAAGCAGACTTTGAAACGCATCGTGCACATTTAATTTCGTACCCTATTAGTTGTTCGCCATTTGCACTTTTGCATTATCCGTACGGTAAAATGAAAGTTCTTTGAACTTCGTACATTTGACAGAAATATGACCTTTGTTTTACGTTTGCAAAAAAATTTCTCGAGTTGTTACACGGTAACAAACGAGTCGGCTATTGCTGATCTAAGTACGTCTTTGTAAACGATGGAACGTAGAAACGCTTTACTGTTAACCTAAAATGTATGTAAGCGAATAATCTGGAGATAAATCGAATCTTCTTCAGTAATTACCTTTGCAACTCTGGCGCCTAAAGCGCTACAACTAAAGCTCTTTTTACACAATTTTTCTTACCAATAATCCTTTTGTCGGCTTCATTAACGTGTTGAAAAGAGAAAATCTCAACAACGTGGTGAAATCTTTATTTTAGATGAGCATTGTTTATGTTTAGGTGGTTTAAAATGCATTGCATTTCCTACATACGCCTTCTCAGAACTTACCAATCGCATATTTTCTCGACACCGTCCACCGAGGATAACAGCCTACTATAAATATTATCATAAATTAATTAGACGTTTTCTATACATACTATATGCGTATTTAATTTTATTTTGTTTTAATAAATACGTGTAATCAGGAAGGGATGTAAAATATGCGACGAAACATTACAATCACACTTTTGTTTCGTACCCCGTTGATTATAAACTCGTTTATTTGCATAATACTTTAGAATTTATTAGCACGTTTTACAAATATCGTTAGAAACGTGTTCGCGCAGAAAATAAAACGAATTCTTTTTTGTTTATACATTTCGTCTTCTTTTTTTTCTTCGTTCCTTTACGTCTGGAACGACGTGATTTATGTCACGCCCCCTTCAATTACTTGTATCTTAATCTTATGTTAGATTATTATATTAAATAAAAAGACTTGTAAGTAAAAATAAAGTACACGCACTTACTCTTTAACTTCGTGTAATATGCCTAGTTTTAATTATATCAAGGTCAAACAGGCGTTTAGCTAATAAGCAACTGCAAAGTGGTCTTAGTGGTAATTATATATTTTTTTCATCCTTACGACATTAATCATGATTTGAGATTAAGATTTATTATTTGCGTTTCCTTGGAAGCTTCAAATAGTTTTTGGTATGATCAATTTTAGACAGAATTTTTGGTATTTTTGGGTGAAGGTGTAAAGCTTGAGATAATATGAAGATACAAATACGAATAAATCAAAAAATTATAGAGACCTGTTCAAAAACTACATGAATAATTACGTACAAGGTTCCTACTGGTAATTTTTACTTTGTTTGAATATGTTTCCTTACAAAAGATTGAAAATGTGTTTCTATAAATTTTTTGATGTGTGATCGACTGTTGCCGACGCCAGAAGATTGTTTTTTTAAAAGAAAAACTTTAATTTTGTTAGAAAAATCAACATTTTGAATCAAAATTGAGAACAATTCACATTTTTTGGAAAATTCCACACCTATAATTTTGAACCAATCAAAATACGTTATTTTGACAGATCACCATGGCAACGGAGATATTTTAGTGGAAATTTTTTTCTCGTGGGGTACACTCATGAAATTTAAAACTTGGACACCACAATTTCTGTAAACAAAAGTTTGCACATTGTGAAGCGGACTTAAGGGTATCATTTACAATTCTAACAGCAGGTAGTCTCAGCAGGGGTTATCTTATAGAAGGACTGTGGAATGAATCATTACACTAAGCACGTTTTAGAAAATAGGTAATTTACGTTGCTTACTTAATTTTTTTCTTTAAAGAATATATTTGAAGGTATCGCTAATTAAACACCATAGCTCGATTAATTATCGAATCAAAATTTTGTTTAGGAAATGTTTACAAAATGACCAATGTAACAACCCTTAGAGCAATATGACTCAAAGGAAGTAAATTAAACAAGCAAGGATATTCTATTGTTATTGTAACTTATTCCTAAAGTAAAAGCCATTCCCTTATAATGCTAATGGACAGGATTTTCTTTTAAGTATTAATATTACAATAGAGGACTTATAAACTTTCGAAAATATCTAATTATAAATATTTACACTGCAATTGCGCTTTTTCCTTAATAATTTCTTAGCAATAACATACACGTTCTTGGTTTTTAAGTTGTCATAAATTTGATATGATATAAATTTGTGTTTCTAATATTACATCACAAACTAATCTTTATTCGCCAAAAAATTGTTGCTTAAGTTGTAAAGCTTCGTACACACCTGAACAACAAACCGAGCAACAAACATAACAACGAACCGAAAGTCAAACAGAATGACAAACGATCTTTTATGATTTCCACAATCCGAACAACAAACGGAACGTTTGTGCTGTTCCCATAATTATTTTCAGTAGTTTTCAGTTATATATATTTATTATTGAGAAGAGAAAATTGCGGAAAACAAGAAGATAGTGCCAACCAAATTTTTTACGCACAAAGAAGAGTAAAAATTATAATTTACTTCGCTTTTTTTTTATTTTGGAAATTTCCGCCCAAATGATGCTAATAGGGACATCATTTTTTCTTGCATTCTTAAACACTGATTAATTTAAAACATTTTTCTTCTGTCAACTTCATAATATTACCTAAAACACAACAAACCCACAAAAGGGAGGACAAAAAATAAATAATTTAATTCTCCCGCATAAGTTTGTTCGCCGTTTTGTTTAGATTCGTCCAAACCTGCAAACGCATTCGCGCGCATTTTCTTTGATGTCGGAGACAAAACCGACAAGCTGCGGGAAGGCTGCAAACCGTTCGTGGAACAATCAGGACTTGCGAATCTGTTCTAAAATTCGTACGTAGCACCGTCCAAATTAATGTTCCGATTGCCGTTCGGTTCGTTGTTCTGTTTGTTCCTCGGTTTGTTGTTCAGGTGTGTACGAAGCTTTACAATAAGCATATTAATATGAACTATATCTTATGAAAGGAGAGTTATGTAACTATAATTAACGACTTAACGTTACGTTAGTAGATTCCATTTACTATTTACACATATTTTCTTGGAACATTCGATAATTAACTATCGGGATATGATGACCCTATACTTCGCAGGTTGTGTGCAACTGGATACAAGCAAATAACTTGGAGCTGCTAAAGCCCAGATTTTAACATTATCGCAAATGTTTGGGTTCGAATACCAGTAAACCGCAATGCACTAATTGCAGCCATTGATACCGCATGGGAAACGATTAATATTAATTATATTGATACCTTGATAGCGTCAATGAGCAGACGCCTCCAAGAATGTATCAATACAAATGGAGGTCACACCCATTATTGATTTTTTATATTTATTTATATAGTAATACCTTTATTTAAAAAAAAAGTTTTCATTTAATTTTAAACTATACCTTGGTATCTTAATTATAATTATGTAATAAATTCTTGTCAAAAAACTAAATATATACGTTGACAATAAGAATTGCCTTAGTTTTTATTTTCACTTTTTATATTAACTACAGAAAAAAATGAAACGTCATAAAATATACATTTTGTAAGGACTAAATATTATGAATAGAGAGTTTGATGATTTTTTTATAACTTTATTTATTTAAAAATAAGTAATAATCAGTCAACCCAAATAACCATGTTTAGTTTTTTGATTTAATTTAAAAGTTATTGCTTGTAGACGTTTTTTAAATCAAAATTATTTCTAATTTTATTTTGTAAACATTTCCTAAACAAAATTTTGATTCGATAATTAATCGAGCTATGGTGTTTAATTAGCGATACCTTGAAATATATTCTTTAAAGAAAAAAATTAAGTAAGCAACGTAAATTACCTATTTTCTAAAACGTGCTTAGTGTAATGATTCATTCTACAGTCCTTCAATAAGATAACCCCTGCTGAGACTACCTGCTATTAGAATTGTAAATGATACCCTTAAGCCCGCTTCACAATGTGCAAACTTTTGTTTACAGAAATTGTGGTGTCCAAGATTTAAATTTCATGAGGTACCAACAGCGAATTATACTGGAAATTTATTGACGTTTACAATAACAGACCATTTTTGAAAGACTGGTTTTTATTTGTTCACATAATATTTAGTTCTTATACATTTTAATTACAAAGCTAAGATGTTTTCTATATTATTCGTACACCTCCTCTCTTCTTAATGGCGAAAATGCAGGACTTTGAATGTTTTCTATTAAGTGTCTATGCCTAATAAAATATATATAATATTTAGACACTAATTTGTTCACCTTTTTCCCATTCAGCACTTTCAATTTTTCGTAGTTTAGATGCAAATATTCGTGGACAATTTGGAACAAATACTCTTCCATCAAGTTGGAGCCACAATCCTCTATTAATGGGAGTAATTAAGTCATGGTACGATGACTGATCATTACATCAGACAATTTCACGCATATTTTGCATATAGTATAATTTTCAAATCGATTCATTTTTAAACAAAGAATTTTGTTGGTTTTACTGGCTGTGCAATATTCCTATGATTGATGCTTGCTGACGCTGGTTATGAATTCCATACCATTAAAGCGCGCATAACGCACGTTAATAAAAACAAAAAAGAACAACAATTTTCTACTACTTGTAGTTACTCAAAACTTATGTAAAATTGAAAAATATACTATTTTCTGTTTTGAAATGGAATTCCCATGCAACTACAATAAGTAGAAATTACCAATTTGAAGGCTTAAATAATTGCTGTCAAAGCTATGACGCTGTTCATGCAGCTTCCCGTAAAACCTCTAAAATTATAACTTTCTACCACTTGTAGTAAGCTCAAGTAACTATAACATAAAAGAATAGTACAGTTTTTGTCCCGAAATGGCACTTTTGAGCTACTACAATCAGTAGAAATCAATAATTTATAGACTAAAAGTCCATTGGTGTGAAGACAAACTGAAAATTATTACGTAATCTGTACGGGTACGTATGTATCTATAAAACTAATTTTTTTATTTTCTACCACTTGTAGTAGCCCGAAGAAAATAAAAATCAAAGAATGTAATATATTTCATTATAAAACTGCATTACCGTGTTACAATGAGTAGAAAACAATATCTTAAATGGCAGGCTGAGAAGCTATTAGCGAAACTACAAAGCACATTAAATTTGAAAAAATTATAACTTTGTACCACTTGTAGTAATCCAAAATTGATGTAAAATAAAAGAATATATTATGTTACCCTTTAGGTTACCATTTTCATGCAACTACAATGAGTAAAAATTTCTGAATTATCTAAGGCTTGTAACCCATAACTAGAGGATAGCATCTAAACTTCGACGCAATGTAAATTTGTTATATTTGCCAAGCTAGATTTCCAGCAGTTGAAAAATAAAAAAATAGATGAATTTTTTTAATTTATATGAATGGTTACAAGTGATAATAAATCTAATTATTTATATTATTTTGATTATTATAATTATTATTTATATGAAAAACGCAATTATTATAAACTATGGCAATTTCATTGGAAGTAGTTGCTTGTTCGTGATTCAGAGATTCTTGAATTGTCTTTGCCGAAGTTGGAGCAGACCTCATTGCGTTAATTATTTCCCGATGATGGCCCGAGTCTATTTGCAGATATGGTTTTATTGAGTGGCTACTAGCATGACCGGTTATTTTAATCAACTCCTGTTCTCCAATTCTCGTTTTGGCTAAAGTTGAAACAGCAGTGGCCCTTGCAGAATGATTTGATGTTTTGATTTTTTGACATCAATTCCAATCAATGATGCAGCGGATTTCAACCAGGAAGATATTGTGTTCTGTCCAACTGGACTGTCCTTATACCAGACTTTGGAACTGGGATTCTTCCAGTTTGGATTTGGCGTCAAAAATAAACGCTTCGTTTTGATAGAGCCTCGCTTGCTTGTTAGTTTTTTGAACAGTCTCACTGGGCATATTTCTTCGTTGAGTGTATTCGGTCCTAGCCACTTACTGTCGGCCATTTTTTTTAACCGCCTTGGGTGGTCTTGGAGAAAACCGTGTTATACTGAATGTGGCCTGTTGGTTCCCCTCTATTGTCAATTTCCTCCACAAAATATTCGAGTTGTGCTGCCGCTCCTTCATTTTCTCTCCAAGCCAATTCATGAGCAGCAACATGAAAAAACTTTTTCTGCAGTCCTTCCGGAAAGTTTTCGTCCCAAAGCTCAATAATTTTTCTCGCCTCGTCTATTGATAGTGCAGATGAACTTTCCTTTCTCTTGGTTGGATCCATTTGCAACTTCCGGCGCTTAGCATTTTTTGTAGCTCTTGCGTTCAAAAATTCTATGTCAGAGAATAAAGTAAATTTGCGATTATACTTTTCAAAAAACTATTCCTGTAACTGCTTGGCTGTGGAATTCCATAAAACTTTGATAACACTCTCTTTGTAATATTCGGAGTTCTTTTTTCGCATATTGAACCTATAGTCTTCTAGAATAAGCGCCAGTTCTTCTACAGGTACATCCGCTCTATCAAAATTATACGATTTTTCTGCGCAAGAGTTTGTAAACTGCGTCCATATGCTTGAGTTCGATTTCTTGGTATTCGCAGGTGTCAACTGCTCAATCTCCCGGCGTATATTTTCTTGACCGAAGCGAAACATTTTTTTACGTCGTGCCTCTTGACAGCTTCAAAACCAAAATAATACTTTTGAGGTTAAAGTCTCAGTTACCATGGCAACTCAACAACCAAGTCAACCATACCTTTGATGTTTCGCTGATGACTTGATGAAGAAAATAATTTACATTGCTAAGAATCAAAAAATAAATTTTAAAAATATTTGATTTTCAACCACAATTCGGTGTGGAATTTTCTTACCGAATACCACGCGAGGTCAAGGAAATAGTTTGACCTCTAGTGGTATTACTAGTGAAAACATTAATAGGGTTATCAAATTTATACAAGACACTTTGTCCTCTTATGTGTTCCTGAGGGACAGGAAGCTTTTCCACATGTTTTTATTTGACTATCATATTGTTCATTAATTTGATTTTGCTTTGTGAGCATGTTGTAAAGGTTTGTTCTGCCTCAATTTCGTTAGCGTTAGGTTGTTGCTTATAGTTAGAGTACCAATTATAATACCAAATATAAACTGCAGGGATCTTTTAAATTGTACTGTCGAAGAAATTTTGGAAGAACTGAAAGACCAAGGAGTGACTGAAGTTAAGCGTATCAAAACTAAAATGATTAATGAACTTTGTGATACTGCAAACCATGTATTAACTTCCAATACATCGAAACTACCCTCTAAAATAAAAGCGACATTTTACCAGTTACCTGTGAGATTGTACGTCCCGTGTGTTTGAAGTTTGGCCATACATCAATAAAATGCGAAAGCCAACAAGTTTGTAGACGTGACTATCCGGTGTATAAACAAGAAATGATCATTCAGGAAATAAAAGTAAAAGAAAATATACCATATTACGAAGCAAAAAAGAAAGTGGTCACTGTCACGCCGTCGCCAAACGTAATGTTTAGCTATGTCTACAGCTACACCAATGAAGGTCGTTACCCAATTATTGACAAAGGAATTAATATCATCATTGGTTGAAGCACCTAAGTGACGTTTTGCAGTTAAAGAACCAGTTAGATCCAGTCAGTCTATAAGTGCACGTGTTACGCATATAGATACCCGAGTTTCTGCAACAGACTTAAAGAATACGATCGGCAGGTGACTGAAAAAAATAATGTAGTTTCTGTAGATACACAAAGAGCATAACATCCATTACTTCTATAGATGAAGAGGCTGTGGAGAAAGCTAATTCGCAAGGAAAACAAAAAAAGGGAGATGTGTCGTAGTCACAGACTCGATGAGTGTTCTACTAGGATTGAGAGATATTTATACTATAGACCTTATAACTCAGAGGATACAGGCACTAATTAAACATGTACAAAGACATGCCACAAGTCATATAGGTGTAATTGGTAATGTAGAGGCCAATAAAGCTGCCCGCTGCTAGTAGTAGATGTAAAATCTATGAAACGAAAAGACCTGAAACAACACTATCAAGCACATGATTGTAGATAACTGGCAAGAACGATGGTCTAGAACTAATAACCAACTTTCCGCGATAAAACCAGACGTGAGATCTGCTTATCCTGTACTTAAGCTCTCCAGGCAAGAATCAGTGATTACCCACAGGTTGCGCATTAGCCATGCAGCTATTAAACATCGGCACCTGCTGAAAAAGAGAATTGGCTAAATGCTTTGTGATTGTCCCGAGTTCAATGTCCAACGCAGACTGTACGATATAAAGCCAAAAATTAAAGAAAGTTTATCTAACCTACAATAAATACGAAATACGCTGACATTCCTAAAAAGCAGTTATATGTACAAAGTTATGTAGAGTGTACTTATCTACATTATAATAATACCTTGATACCGTAGATAGGAGCCAATAACCCTAGTAGTTGATGCTTTCCGAAATAATAAAAAAATTAAAATAAAGGTAGTTCCATTTGAAAAAACTATAACACTCCTTAAAATTTCTATGTGAGGAAAATCCCAATGATTTGGGCCTTCTTATAGGAGTAGCAACATCATTGTTCTGTTAATTTATTTTGTATTGTTTTTTACAAGTATATTTTTGAGCTGGTTAATTTGTTTTTAACGTAAACCTGTTGGTTTGAAAATTAGTTTAATTAATTATTTTTATGTTTTTATTTTTGACATACTGGACCTAAACGATAGCCATAAGGATTCCTTGACATATCACCAACACTTTAGATTGCCTTGAAAAAGACTGGCCATTGCTAGTCGAAACGTCGGCATTATTTAAGGACATGGTGTGTCATTGACGATTCCTATTCCTGTTGTTACTCCTATAAGAAGGCCCAAATCATTGGGATTTTCCTCACATAAAAAAATTATTTATCACGTCATTGCAAAAAGTAGAGGAAGTAAAAAATTAATTTGATTTTCAGGAAATATGCGCTTTAAAAAACAAAGTTGACGTGTCCGAGGGATTTTGTCTTAAATGATCTGGAACTTAGATATATCCATTATTTCATACTAAACATTCGCACTATATAATAATTTTGTTTTACTTTGTTTATAAGGAATATAGAATGAACATACTCCCCATTATCTGACTGAAGAGTACCCTTAAAAGTGTTCATATTTTTAACGTAATTTTGTAAAACATTGTATTATTGTGGTATTTGGGTAAACGGTTCGTCACCCAAAAATGTAGGTGCTTGATTGACCCGGAAAAACTTAAAACTTTGTTTAAAAGGCCAGTCCAAATAGCAGCTGGTGAGTGACAGTGAATTTTTTCGAAACAGTACAGTATGGTTTGGGGGAATTCTTCAGGTACAGCACTACTGTGTGTAAAGTTATTTGCATACGAGATCCTCCGAATTTAAACGCCTGACTTCCTGTCCGTATTTAGTTCAATAATTTTCTGAGAAATCCATATGCATAATTTCATGTTGGTCACTAAGGTTCTCTTTCATTCCTTTTAAACCCTAATACTGATGTACTATGTTTCTCTCATGACGTAAAAACAACTCTAAATCTTTGTTCAGATTTTGAATGGTGCCGTGCGGTTTACTAGTAATTGTTTTTTTTTACATATTTTGTCATTTGTTGGTCACTTTTGTTTTGTCATCGTAATATGTTTGTCTCACTGATAAATTGTACAGGGGCGTTCTATCTATATAACATTTACAATGCCTAGATAGTTTTTGATGAGTATTGTAATTCACGATTTTCCCGCCATATAAAAGGATCATCAACTTTGGGCATCCCTAGCTAAAATAGACAAAGGCAACAAAATGTTTGTCAACTCAAATCAATATTGCTATTTGTTTTGAAAACCCGTCAATAAATGTTATCTCTGCTCTTGTCAGGTTATAAATTCTTTTTTTTTCTGGGCCTTGTCTGCTATTAGAATCGACTTCGTAAAAGTTTATAACGGTAGTAATAATTTCGTCAGATATCGTATCTTTCATTGTTGTCTTAAATCCGTACCAGTTTTTCTCAGTCTTTTATATGTTAATATTGCTGCATTTGGCATCCTACATAGTTTATAATTCTTAACAATTTTTCTAGAGACTGCCTGACATCTTTATTAAACGTATTTTTAGTGTATCAGGTTTAGGCAGCGTTTTTGCTTTGTCTAATCTTGAGATACGTTTTTTTTTATTTCGCAACTTTCTACCTTAGCTCAGCAATAATATCGTTTTTTATTTCTTTAAGATTTTCTTCTTTATCCGTTTTTTACGCTTCTATCTGATTTCGCTTAAGTCACAATCTTTGTTACTTCTTTCTTCGTCAGAATTCGATGAATTTTTTTTGACAAATATGTTGGTAATGTCCCTTCAAGTTTATTTTTTATTACGGTAATAAGCACCCTGTTCCCTGCATTCCTTTTTCTCCCTCTATATAGTCGTGGATTCATATCTTTTACTAATTTTCTACTACCTTCCTCTTTTTTTTTAAACATTTATGATGTTCTTTTTGCTTTAATTCATTCCATTTGAAAGGATCATTTTTAATACGGTGGTAGCGGTGATGTTCTGCTACTCGTCTTTTCTCTAGTACCTCTTGTCTCGTTAAGACTTATTGCACCTACAAAACATATACAAGTCGGTACCCTGGTAGAACAAACAGTCCCTTGTGTTTGTTTAATCCAGGGACTGACGCCAGGGAACTGTTAAAAACTAACAAAATTTGCTGTTACCTTAAAATTAACTACGTATTGTAATTTATTAGCACAGCAACAGTAAAGTATCTATTACAGAAATAAAACCAAGAAGTAGTAGGTTCCAACCACAAAAATTAAGAAGAAAGAAACTAACCAGAGGCGTCACATGAAACAAACTGACAATGGCGTACGTTAACATTACGTGAACCAATTTTGAGGATATTCAATTATTTTCTAAGATTTTATCTTTTATATATAAAAGCATCATCATTCATTTAGGGATCAGCTCAAAGTTATTATTCATCATGTTAAGTGGATATAAATTAAATTTGTGAAATTGTGTGCATTTTTATACGAATTGAAGTAACTGAATGTGTTAAAATAAACTTAATAACAGAGATAAAAATCGTAATCTTTATGTTCCTTCTACATTCGCTATGTTAAAATTTCTACACTAAAAATTGCAAGTAAACCCTTAACAAATGTAATGAAATGTACTTTTTCTTGAAACGTCTGGAAATTTTGACTTTTGCCTACTATTTTTTGGCGCTCAAGTTGTTTTATTGGTACACAGCCGGTTGTCATTAGCACCGGAACTAATAGAGCTTTTGCTGCCGCTCTGAGTTGCTAAGCAAACAAGTGCTTAACAAATTGAACGATTGATGCGCCATTATTAACAATATACCTTTATAATAAATTTATAGTAACTTTTCTTTCTTCTGTATGAAAGACGATTAAAAAAAAATAACATATTTAATTCGGAGTAAAAACAACTTTATCGTTTCTCTTTTTTTTGTTGGATTTATGTATCGGCATTTCTATATCTATCAGTAATATGCAACAAGCTACACAAAGGTTCCAAAAAATTACGTTTGGGTTTTTTTAGAAAGCTTATGGTGCAGTTTGAAAGATTATCTTTTGCTCCTTTGTAAGATATATTCAAGTTCAAAAAATTACAGTTTTTATATTCAATATTCAATATTTATTTTGTCTTAAAAATTTCTATAACAAAAGAATCAGTTTTTTCCTTTACCATATCAAAAAATAAACAAAAAACAACATAATATTTCATTAAATTATAATTCAACTAATTCCTGTTTCCTTCTTCAACCTTCCATCCATCTCTTCTCTAAACTTTCAGTATTTTTCTTTTCCTCTCCTCCATCCCTTTCCACCTCTCCAACACTTCCCTCATCCATTGTTTTCCTTCCCCTTTCTCTCTAGTACTTAGTAGTATCTTCCATTCCTTTTCCTCATGTCTTGTTTCCCTGCATCCCTCTTTTATATGTATTATATTTTTCCCATTCATCCCCACACAACCTGCATACTCTCTCCTCATCACTCATCCAATATTTATTTTCCTTTTCTTCATTATCCATTCTGAACCTTGCAATTATTCTTATTTCATTCATTTCTTTTCCTTCTGTTATGTACCTTGGTGTCTTGTCTGTCATTATTTTTATGTATTTCTCGTTATATTTTCCTTCCTTTATTTTTGCCCTTCTTTCCTGTTTCTGAGTATCTTTATCTCTTGCAATTATTTCCTCTTCCATCTTTCTCCCCCTCTCTCTTATTCTCTTTATCTCTTCTCTCGCGTATCCCATTCTTTCATAGTATTTTCTTCTTTCTTCTTCCCATATTTTACCTTCTGTGTCTTGATCTCTTTCCAAACTTCATAAAGTATTTCATTTTCCTTCCTACTTCCCATTTTTTCTTCATACCTTACTGCAATTCTTCCTGCTTGTATCGTTATTTTTTCTATTTCTAGCTCTTCTTCCACTATATACCCCGATGTCTCTTTCTCTAGTCCTAACGTCCACTTCCAGTATTTCTCCTGTATCTTCTCCAGCTCTTGCCATTCCCTCCAACCCCAAATCTCCGCTCCATACAGTACCACACTTCTTACCAACTTTTCAAACATCCATCTCCTTTTCTCTATATCTTTACCAAATATCCTTTCCCCTAACCCTCATACTTGTCCTACTATTCTATTTCCTTTCATTTTCATCTCTTTTATATGGTCTCCATCTTTGTTATCATATCTGATGTTGTAACCTAAGTATCTATACTTGTCTACTCTCTATACCTCCTCCTCCCCCCACCACCATTTCACCTCCTTTCGTCTTCCTTTTCTTTTTTTAAATTCCATAATTTTTGTTTTCCCGACATTTGCTGCTAGTTTTTTATTTTCTAGGTATTTCTTCATAAATTTAACTACTCCTCTCATCTCTTCTTCATTTCTCGCTATTGCCACAATGTCATCCGCATAAGCTAAAACCCATATCTTTTTCCTTCCTACTACTATTCCTCCTTCTTGATTTTTTTCCATTTCTTCCTCAAGATCACTAATGTATATCGAGAATAAGATTGGGCTTAGCGGACATCCCTGTTTTAGTCCTTTTTCCGTCCAAAATTCTCTACCTAGCTTCCTTCCTACCCTCGTTCTACACCTTGTTTCTTCGTATATTTCCTCTATTGCATTTTTTATATCTCTGTTTATTCCTACCTCCTCCATACTTTTCCATAATCCCCCTCTTTCCACATTATCAAATGCCGCTTTAATGTCTAGAAATATTGCGTACATCGTTCCTCCTTTCTTTGCTAACTCTTTATTAATTATGTGCTTTAATATGTATATATTGTCTATCGTTCCTCTTCCTTTCCTAAATCCTGCTTGCCAATCCGGTATTACATTCTTTTCTTCTATTTCTTTTTCCAACTTTTTCTAACTTTTTCCGCATATATCTTATAGCCCGCATTCATTATACTCACTCCTCTATAGTTGTTCGCTTTGTTCCTATCTCCCCCCTTGTAAATTGGGCATATTATTGCCTCTCTCCATTTTTCTGGAAACCCTTCTCCTTTCCATATTCTCTCGAATACTTCTCTTACTTTTTCTCTCATTCCTTCTCCGATGTACCTCCATTGTTCTCCTTGTATTCTATCCGTCCCTTCTGCTTTTCCTTTTTTTACTTTATTTATTGCTCTCTCCATTTCTTCTTTTCCTATTCCACCCTCTCTGTGTCTTATCCTTTTTTCCAACTTCTTCATTTCTTGCTGTTTTTTCACTCTCTCCTACTAACTTCTTACAGTGTTCTTCCCATTTTTCCCCATCTATATTTGCTTCCATCCTTCCTCCATTTTTCCCTCTTTTTATTAATGAATTCCCATACCTGTCCTTCATTTTTAATTTCTCTAATCTTTATCTCAGTTTGTTTTTTATGTTCTTCTTTATTTTTTACACATATTCCCTTAAAATTTACTTTTAACCTTTTTGTATTCATCTATCTCTATCTTTCCTTTTTTCCATTTCCTTCTTCCTTTTCTTAATTATTTTTTCCCTTTCTCGCATTCTCCGTTCCACCAATCTTTTCTTTTCCCTAATTCTTGTTTTCTTAATCTATGCTTTATCTTCTCTGTTGCCAATTCCATCCTGGCTGTAATTCTCTCCATCTCGTCCTCCACCTCTCCTTTAGTATTTACTTCCTCTTCCATTTCCTCTTTATATCTTTTATACTCTCTTTAGTCCATACTTTCTGTTATCTCCATACCTCTTCTTGTTCTTGTATCTCTTTCTCTCCCTCTTCCATCATGACTACTTCTAGCGGCTGATGGTCCGATTCTATCTCCTCTCCTATTCTTAGTGTTTCGATGACCTCCTTACTTTTTCGTTTATAATCACATAATCTATTACTGACTGACCTCTTTCTCCCACATATGTATATTCCCATTTTCCTTCTTCTTCCAAATTTCCGTTCATTATTGTCCAACCTCTCTCTTCACATAGTTCTATCAAAATTTTTCCTTGTCGGTTTATTTTCCTATCCATTGATATCCTATTTCTTATCTCTCCATTTACCATTATTCCTCCCTCCTCTTCTATCCTAGCATTCAAATCTCCTCCTATAATCAAATTGCCTTCATCCCTTTCTTCTATTGCCTTTTCTATATTTGCTTTTGTTGTGTCCATTTTCTTTCCATATATCGTAAAAATATTATACTTTCCCCTTTTCCGTCGTTACTCTAATTTTAATCATCCCCTCTACATTTTCTTCTTCTATTTCCTTTTCTATTTCCCATTCTTTTCTTACCCCCACTATTAGTCCTCCTTTCGCCCTTCCCTTTCTCTCTTTCCTTTTTGCATATTGAATTTCCCATACATATTCTTTCGGCATCCTATCTTTCCATGTACTCCATTCTTTTTCCTCCATCCAAGTTTCTACTAAACCTACCATTTTCAAACACTTTATATAGTTCCAAAATCTACACCTTTGTTTTTATCCCCGCAATGTTCCAAAATAAGATCTTATTTTTCTCTTTATTTTTTACCCCCACCCTCTTCTCAATTTTTAGTTTTTTTGATGTCCATTTTCTTATCCTCCCTCTTTCTCCACCCATCTTCTTTTTCTCCCTCCACCCACATTTTCCTGTATCTAATTTTCACTCTCAAACCCTCTTCCTCCACTTTTTTTGCTTCCATTCTTATCTTCATCTGTATTTCCCTCTCCCTCTTTGTCCTATCTTCGTCTATGTATATTTTGGTACCTTTCATTCTACTTTTGTTCTTTAGTATCTCTATTTTGTACTCCAAACTCGACATTTTTATAAGCACTATACCTTTTCTTATCTCCACGGCTTCTTCTATTTTCTTTTCCAATACTAGATTCTTCTTTATCAGCTCCTCCATTTCTTGTTTTATTTCATACTTTCCTCCCTTTGTTTCCATCCCCTTTACTACCAAATAGTTCTTCTTCTCTTTTTTTTCTAAGAGTTCTACTCTTTTCTCCAGACCATCACACTTATCCTCCAAGTATTTTGAACTTTACCTCAAACTTTTCGCCCATTCTTTTTATTTCCTCTTTTATCTCTTTCATTTCCTCATTATTCTTCTCTTGCACCAATTTCATTTCCTTTATTTCTTTTAACATTTCTTTCCATATCATTTTCATTTCGTCATCGTCTTCTTTTCTTTTTTGCTACTTCTCTAAACCCTCCCTTTTCTTCTCTCTTCTCCTCCTCTTTCCCTGGTGATCTTTCTATTTTTTACTTCTTCTAAATAACCTATACAATTCTTCTTCCTGTCTTCTTTTTCTTGTGTCTGTATTAGACCCTTCCGATTCCGACATTTTAATAAATTCTTTCTTTCTAAAATTGTTTCAGATTTCCCACCTTTGTTGATTAATTGTAATTGAGATAACACTTCACTAATTAATTTATTAATTTATACCCCATTAAACAAAATTTATCGTTTTAAAATTTAGAAAATTATTCACAATTTTTAAGCGTAATTTAAATTTGATTAGTTTTACATGTAAAACATTCGCTAAAATGTGCTCGCGTGATACGCTTATCATATCTCGCACCCCACTCGTTATCTATGTCCTCGTTCTCTTTCACTTAATTAAACCAATTCGTATTCTTTACCGATAATTCGTCTATTTTCAATGTTCATTTAATATTCAATTACTATAACTCACTCTAAACCACGTCTTTACGTTACCACTGCTTGAAATCGAATCTTACAGTTTTTATAAAAATGTAGATTTTCTTCTTGTTTAAAAATTTAACCTGTAGCATACAAAAATAGAACAAAAGTAACTGCTGTTTTAAATAATGAAAAAATAATCCAATTATGGAAAAAAATTGAAGTCATAGGTACAGGTACTTGTTACCTTACTTCGCGGGTATTTTTTTGATTTCCATACTTATATGAAAGTTCCGTGCAAGATTCAAATTGTTGGTGTTGTTTATAGATGTTTAGGATTATTTAAATAAAATATAATGCCTTTATTTTTTATATAGTTATAGTTTTGTTAATTATAGTTTTAGTTCATAGAAAGTCGGCGTAATTATAAAAAAAGGGTTTTTTGTTTAGGAATTTGTGAAAAAAAAACAACAAGAGTTGACGTTTTTGATTCGGGTTGTTGGGATCGTGTGTAATTTGGGTGAAAGGTTTCCAAGTTTAAAGATATTGATGATATACCTTATTGCGGTGGAACTATTCCGGCCTTACTGAGTGCAAAGGCAGTATCGCAAAAATCATCGGATTTTTAAGTGTTCCATGTGCTTGGTTTCGGTACAAATTAGATTCGTTTATGGAAAGAACTATCGCATTATGAGAATTTGTTACGATGATCCAGCCAGAGAATTAAGATATTAGGAAATCGTGGTAATCGATTAACAACATTTAGCAGTGAGTAGAACCAAATTTTACGTATTAAAAGTTAGAAATTTTGAAAAGTATCCGTAAACAAAATTAAGTCCCTGTTTTCTTTTTGTGGTATAAGGTTTTTGTGTAGCGCGCATGTTAAATAGTTTTACGATTTGTTTAGTTAATAAGTTGCGTCAGGGGATTGATCGATCAACCTTATTTTTGTTATTAAAAATTAGTTATATGTGTAAAATCTTTCTGTGAGACAGTTTAAATTTTGTACGTACCTTCCCTATAATTTAATAGAGCAATTTTACATTCCGGGTTTGTTTATTGAAATTTATTAAAAACATAATTGTGGGAGGAATTTCCCTTTTTTACACTTCCTCAGCGAGTGGCGTTAGTTTCAAAAATAGGTGGCGCCCTAATTACGATCAAGGTGAGAGTTTTAATACACAAAATCCACCCCAACATACTTTTTGTCAAAAATGAAATTTGTTTAAATTTAATACATGTTTTTTAAATGTGAATATAATTTTTTAGCTTCTTTCAAATTAATTTATTTTTAAAAAGATATTATTTATGAACAAATGTTTAATTTTATTTTAAGATCTTTGATGTAAACATCATCCAGTCTAGTTTTTAATCTAAAATTTAAATTTGAATCTTTCATTTTTGTACGCATTATTATTTCATTTCAATATAATATATAATTTTAATTCTTAAATTAAATTGAATGAAATTTCAGTTATGTAAGTAATTTAAATTCTGAAATTAAATTTTCAGTGTGTACATTATTTAAATTGGTGAAGTGAATTGAATTTCCATTATGAAACAAATTTGAATTCTTTAAATTAATTTTTATTTAAAGAATTTAAAACTTGGACACCACAATTTCTGTAAACAAAAGTTTGCACATTGTGAAGCGGGCTTAAGGGTATCATTTACAATTCTAACAGCAGGTAGTCTCAGCAGGGGTTATCTTATAGAAGGACTGTAGAATGAATCATTACACTAAGCACGTTTTAGAAAATAGGTAATTTACGTTGCTTACTTAATTTTTTTCTTTAAAGAATATATTTGAAGGTATCGCTAATTAAACACCATAGCTCGATTAATTATCGAATCAAAATTTTGTTTAGGAAATGTTTACAAAATAACTTATTAAATCAATAAACTAAACATGGTTATTTGGGTTGACTGATTATTACTTATTTTTAAATAAATCTAACCTACTAATTATTGTAAGTTATTAAAAAAAATCATTAAACTCTCTATTCATAATATTTAGTCCTTACAAAATGTATATTTTATGACGTTTCATTTTTTCTGTAGTTAATATAAAAAGTGAAAATAAAAACTAAGGCAATTCTTATTGTCAACGTATATATTTAGTTTTTGACAAGAATTTATTACATAATTATAATTAAGATACCAAGTTATAGTTTAAAATTAAATGAAAACTTTTTTTTAAATAAAGGTATTACTATATAAATAAATATAAGAAATCAATAATGGGTGTGACCTCCATTATTATTGATACATTCTTGGAGGCGTCTGCTCATTGACGCTATCAAGGTATCAATATAATTAATATTAATCGTTTCCCATGCGGTATCAATGGCTGCAATTAGTGCATTACGGTTTACTGGTATAAAATTTGGCCCTTGTTGTCTTCGGATAACAGCAAGTATTCGAGCCCAAACATTTTCGATAATGTTAAAATCTGGGCTTTTTGCTGGCCAAGTTATTTGCTTGTATCCAGTTGCCCATAACCTGCGAAGTATAGGGTCATCATATCATATCATAGTTAATTATCGAATGTTTCAAGAAAATATGTGTAAATAGTAAATGGAATCTACTAACGTAACGTTAAGTAGTTACATAACTCTCCTTTCATAAGATATAGTTCATATTAATATGCTTATTGTAAAGCTTCGTACACACCTGAACAACAAACCGAGGAACAAACAGAACAACGAACCGAACGGCAACCGGAACATTAATTTGGACGGTGCTACGTACGAATTTTAGAACAGATTCGCAAGTCCTGATTGTTCCACGAACGGTTTGCGGCGTTCCCGGAGCTTGTCGGTTTTTTCTCCGACATCAAAGAAAGTGCGCGCGAATGCGTTTGCAGGTTTTGGACGAATCTAAACAAAACGGCGAACAAACTTATGCGGGAGAATTAAATTATTTATTTTTGTCCTCCCTTTTGTGGGTTTGTTGTGTTTTAGGTAATATTATGGAGTTGACAGAAGAAAAATGTTTTAAATTAATCAGTGTTTAAGAATGCAAGAAAAAATGATGTCCCTATTAGCATCATTTGGGCGGGAAATTTCCAAAATAAAAAAAAGCGAAGTAAATTATAATTTTTACTCTTCTTTGTGCGTAAAAATTTGGTTGGCACTATCTTCTTGTTTTCCGCAATTTTCTCTTCTCAATAATAAATATATATGAACTGAAAACTACTGAAAATAATTATGGAAACAGCACAAACGTTCCGTTTGTTGTTCGGATTGTGGAAATCATAAAAGATCGTTTGTCGTTCTGTTTGACTTTCGGTTCGTTGTTATGTTTGTTGCTCGGTTTGTTGTTCAGGTGTGTACGAAGCTTTACAACTTAAGCAACAATTTTTTGGCGAATAAAGATTAGTTTGTGATGTAATATTAGAAACACAAATTTATATCATATCAAATTTATGACAACTTAAAAACCAAGAACGTGTATGTTATTGCTAAGAAATTATTAAGGAAAAAGCGCAATTGCAGTGTAAATATTTATAATTAGATATTTTCGAAAGTTTATAAGTCCTCTATTGTAATCTTAATACTTAAAAGAAAATCCTGTCCATTAGCATTATAAGGAAATGGCTTTTACTTTATGAATAAGTTTCAATAACAATAGAATATCCTTGCTTGTTTAATTTACTTCCTTTGAGTCATATTGCTCTAAGGGTTGTTACATTGGTCATTAGAAGTATGTAATAAATAAACAATTACCTACTGTTTGAGAAGGGGTAGTGTGAACCAATAAATAAAGTAAGAAATGTAAATTCCATTTTAGTTTAAAATTTCAAGTGTTGTGAAAATGCCACCTCATCTCGGTGCTGATTTGAAAGCGCGGATTGTTTCGGAATTAGCGGCGGGCCGTAGCGTGCGTGAAATTTCACGTATGTTAGATATACCAAAAAGCACCGTAGGGCATTACCGAGTAAAATGGAATCTTGAACACACTTTGGAAAGAGCCATCGGAAGTGGTAGACCTAAAGTATCTACACGTGCTCAAGATCTCGAGTTGTTTCATTACGTAACAGAACAACCATTTGCTACATACTCCAGGGCTATAGCAGATACACATTTTCCCGGATGCCGTATAACTGCACAAAAGGATTAAAGAAGATGGGAATAAAGAATTATAATGCTGCTGCAAAAGAAGTTCTCAGTGACGAAAATATGAGACGTCGTCTGGAATTTGCAAGGCGATATGTGAACGAACCTTTGGAATTTTGGAATCGAGTGATTTTTAGCGACGAAATAACGTTCAATAGCCGCAACGATGGACCACTAAAAGTTTTTAGAATGGAAGGAACTCGTTACGAAAATAATCACATATGTCCTAAAAAACGAAGTGGTTATTTTTTTGTGAATGTGTGGGGTTGGGTTAGCGCGCGGGGTCCAGGAGTTTGTTGGGCTATCGATGGACGTCTTGATTCTGCTGCGTTTTTAGATATTTTGGAAACTATTATGAAACCTTCAGTCGAAGTGTTTTATCCAGACGAAGATTATATTTTCCAACAAGTAAGTATTCTTATTTCACTATACTTTCTCCAAAAAATAGTTCGGGATCTGTTGAATTAACATTTTCATAATGTATTTCTGTTGTTAAAGGACAACGCCCCTATTCATACTTCGCGGGTTGTGCGCAATTGGATACGAAAAAATTACTTGGAGCTGTTACCCTGGGCAGCAAAAAGCCCAGATTTTAACATTATCGAAAATGTTTGGGCTCGAATACTTGCTGTTATCCGAAGACAACAAGGGCCAAATTTTATACCAGTAATCCGTAATGCACTAATTGCAGCCATTGATACCGCATGAGAAACGATTAATATTAATTATATTGATACCTTGATAGCGTCAATGAGCAGACGCCTCCAAGAATGTATCAATAATAATGGAGGTCACACCCATTATTGATTTCTTATATTTATTTATATAGTAATACCTTTATTTAAAAAAAAAGTTTTCATTTAATTTTAAACTATAACTTGGTATCTTAATTATAATTATGTAATAAATTCTTGTCAAAAAACTAAATATATACGTTGACAATAAGAATTGCCTTAGTTTTTATTTTCACTTTTATATTAACTACAGAAAAAAATGAAACGTCATAAAATATACATTTTGTAAGGACTAAATATTATGAATAAGAGAGTTTAATGATTTTTTTTAATAACTTACAATAATTAGTAGGTTAGATTTATTTAAAAATAAGTAATAATCAGTCAACCCAAATAACCATGTTTAGTTTTTGATTTAATTTAAAAGTTATTGCTTGTAGACGTTTTTAAATCAAAATTATTTCTAATTTTATTTTGTAAACATTTCCTAAACAAAATTTTTATTCGATAATTAATCGAGCTATGGTGTTTAATTAGCGATACCTTCAAATATATTCTTTAAAGGAAAAAAATTAAGTAAGCAACGTAAATTACCTATTTTCTAAAACGTGCTTAGTGTAATGATTCATTCTACAGTCCTTCTATAAGATAACCCCTGCTGAGACTACCTGCTGTTAGAATTGTAAATAATACCCTTAAGCCCGCTTCACAATGTGCAAACTTTTATTTACAGAAATTGTGGTGTCCAAGTTTTAAATTTCATGAGTGTACATACAGAATTTTAAAATATTAAATCTTAAACAAAAAATGTGTCGCCCAACCCGTTTATTAAAAGTTTATTGGGATGTAATTTAGATATACATTTCAAAATTTGGGGTTAAGTTTGGTTTCAGGTGTACTTATTTTCTAAAATATTTTCAAGTTACTGACCGGAGTTAACCGGAAGTTGTCAACTTGCTTATTTTTAATGGAACGTCCATATATTATTTCGGTTTTAGATTTAGCGTGGAATTTTAACATTTCGTGCATTTATTTATTTGTATGGTACATTTCAAATATTGTATTGTGATGTAAGTGTTGGTGCCCCAAAAGATCAGTAATAAACTGTATAGTGTGGTGAAGAAACCGTGTGCAATTGTGGATTGGTTCGACTTGGCAAAGCATTTGCTTTAAGGTTTAGGAAAACCACTAAAACCTAAACATGCAAACCCTTACCCACCTTAGTATTCATATGTGCTTCCTGCCTAATCAGCTTTGGAATAGCATATTTCTTTAATTTTAAAAAATTTGATCCTCATATTTGGCAAAATCATGAAACAGTGTTCAAAGTTTACATCTTTGTAATTTTTGTTTTCTACCTTTAAACATTCTATGTACATTCCGTAGCAAACATTCGCATATTTAAAGGCGTATCTAAATTACATCCCAATAAACTTTTAATGAACGGTTGGATAAATAACCCTGTATATCTTTACTTCCGAATTTCATTTAACACTAGAATCTTGAGAGTTTTACTTTTCTACACAATAATGTCTTGAGGTTCATCGTTATGTTATTCACAAAACAAAAACTCCCTAGTTAACAGTTATAAATTTATTGATGTCATTTTCTTGTTATGAATTATAATTATGGACACAATAAAGATACATTTGGTTATTGTTTAAAACTTAAATTTATATACATCATAGAAATTCAATTAGTTTTTATTTAATAAATTAATATAGAACATAATGCAAATACAAATTATATACATGGCAAATAAACGAGGTAAGCGGCTAACTACATGATAAAAGTGAAAATTCTAGAAGTTATTTTCGAGTTTTCAAAACGACAACCAGGGCCATTTTAAACTGTATAAACCGTTTTCTGAAAAATTTTTTTATATTAACGGTAGTGAGAGTGAATGCTGTTATAAGGCTGAAACAAATTCAAATGTTTTTTGTTAAGTGCTTTTTGCTTTATCTCTGAAAATAAAGTAGTGGGAGTGTTTGAACATTTTCCAAAATAAAATAAAATAAAAATATTTTAATAAACTTTTAAAAGGACTTTTCTCAGGCTATTCCATCGTGCTATGAGTGATGTGATTGCAATTGCTTACTTCGCCACCAGATGGGATAGCGTTCTTTGACATAAATTCACAGAAAATAATTTTCTGAAAAAAATGAAAATGCAATGATATGACTATTTGTAAGTATTTAACGACACCAAATTTATTAGAAGCCTTTTTGGAGTTATCAATATTTATTTCCGAAAATGTTTCAATTACCGTTTTAGAAACTCGAGGCAAATTCCACCATTTTTTCTTGCCTGCTTTTATGATATTTTTATCATAACTCGGTACGATGAGTGGTTTCTGAGATACAGCCGCTTACCTCACTTAACATAATGGACAATTGAATCATTATTATTATGGCAATTGAAATGATGTAGGTATATACTTATTGAAACTTAACAATAAGAATTTGTTTATGTTAATACAGCCCAAATTCAGTTTCTTGTAAGTAACAGAATTATTCGCAACAAATGTACAGTTAAAATCAGTTAAGCTTGCGTATGTATGTTATTACAATAATATTGTTACAGTGATCTCTTTCTCTTTATTCATGTGTGCTAGAAAAACAGATTCAAGGAACTTAAGTTTACCGTGTTTAATATATGCGATTGTAATAATCGTACGTCGACACTTAGTTAATATTTTGACATTTCCCATTTTGACGTTTTGATATAATCGATAATTTAATATTAATTGTATACGTAACTGCATTTAAGTTTATTACTGATTCCAAAATTCAAACAATAGAGAAATGATTACAAGAAATTAAATAAAATCAGCGACATGTGATGTAATTACTATAAATTACATGTTATGGGTAGTACAGAAACCTGTATAAAAAGATCACACTAACGTCGACATACGTTTATGAAAATTAATTCAGCTAGTTATTCAGAATGAGTCATACGCAACCTTATATGATTTTGTCTACAGTAAAACCTCTAAATAGCGGTCACTAAAATTTGTTGCAAAACTGACCGGTATATGGAGGTGGCCGTTATTAGGAGGGAAAAAAAATATTTCTATGGGTTGTTTATTAAAATCTTTTAAGTATGGAACATAATACGGTTCGCTATAGGGTACTATATATATATCTGCATTAAAAAATAACTAGTGATGTGCTGATGCAATATTAAATAATTAGACGATATACCTACATACATTTACATAATATGTAGCTATTTTCTAATTGCTCGTTATACCTATTACAATAATTAATTACATACATATACATACCATTAAATTACATTTTTGTGAAATATTTTTGGATTGAGGTTTGTTTTACATTTTTAAGTTTAGTTTGTAAAACATATGATTCACATTTTGATAAAATTTGATTTACTTCTACCGCTAGCTCACTCTTATCATTAGAAAATAGAAAACTTTGCACATCTCTTAGTTTTTCACACACTTCACCCATATCTTTAATGTTTGACGTCAAAACTTTGGATTCTTCTGCACCACTTTCAATGTTCGAATCACAGCCTTCACTGATTATATCTTGAATACTTAAATTGGGGTTTACGGTCAAAATATCACAATCAATAGATGCATAATTTTCAAGGCTTACACGTTGATTACCTTCTAGTAATACAGGAAAAAGCTGAGCTAATGGAATTTTGTCTTCTTCATCGAAATCTTCTAGCAGGACATTTTCCGAGAATCCTGCCATATTTGTACAAAATAAAATTGTCAATCTTTGTTTTGCAGCTTTTTTATCACTACACTACAAGAGAACGTTTTGTTTGGCATCGTAAGGTAAAAAAAAGTCCGGTCTCGTCAGCAATATTACTGACAGCTTTGCTTTCCAAGCTTCAACGGTCTCCAGGTTAATATCAGCTGACCATGCAAATTGTTTTAAAGGTTATGTTATATCTTTGACAAAATTTCTCAAACCACCAATTTGAAGCTTTAAAATCCGTTGAACATACTAACTCAAACTATGTACGCAAAATACGATTTTTGGGGTGAGCTTAATGAGACTTTTAATTGCACTTTCTCTGTAATGACTGCTATTGTAAATCGAACAAATTCTTTAAATCCGTTCTTAAATACAGGCAATTACTTAAGCCTCACACAATGAAACAATTATATATTATGCACAACTTGAACGCTAAGCTGTGGTCTATTAATGACCTTACTTAAGAATGGCCGGAAATGGGAAGTAGAATTACATGTATTTTTCGAAGAAAGTTTACAAATAAGTGGCGGTGGCCGTTATCGAGAGGTGGTCGCTATTAGGAGGGCCATTAATAGGGATATTTTCGTATAATTGGTTTTTGACTTGGAAAACGTGGCCGCTTTTAAGAGGTGACTGAAAATAGAGGTTTTACTGTATATGCACACTAATATGCAAAAATGATTTCTTGTGTAGTATTTGAGCATTTTTTTTTAAATTTAACTAATTTTATTTACGACATTAAATATTAATAAAACGGAGTGCCATAGATTGCTGTGTATTAAACAATATTTATCTTTATAGTAAATGTTAATTTATTTCGGAGTTTATGTTCAGGAAATTTTATATTGCACGCTTCAGCGACGAAAGGCTTGAAAGTGAATTTGAAGCTATACGTTTAGTAAAATCTACAATTATTTTAGAGTTAATTACTTATGTCTTTGTCGACAAACAAAACCGTATTTACAAGAAATATTACATGTTTTACAACTACGTAACACTTTAGTTGTTAAACATTTAATTAAATTGTATAAAGTGTTGTGTAACCGTACGGTCAACAATAAATTTAAAAAGTAATAACTGGTATTTATAAATAAAGTTACAAATTGTGTATTATCGGTTTAACCATTAGATTGTCCTCATTTGAGTAGAATTTTAATTTATTTGCGATTGTGCACAAATGCCATTTCAAGAAAATTCAGATTAAGATAAACGTAGAAAAGACATTAATCTTTGAGTAATTGTTTGAAGTATTTGATAATCAGGTAATATCGACTGTACTGTCTGTACATTGCATTTAATCTAACGTCCTTTCTACAACTGCAAAACAATCAGATTGAACACATAAACTAAAGGTTATGTTAGATCAGTGACCGTTTATCAAGATATAATATTACGTACGTTAGATGATTGTCGGTTAATTCGTTCTGGTGATACAATTAAAAGCGGATCATTATACTATTTTTTTGTTAATAACCGTCCTTGGATTTCCTTTGTCGATTGCCTGTAAGCGTTACGCAAATTTTCCTCCGCATCCTAATAAGATATATTTTTAACCCGGCGAATGCTGGTAACTCATGAGAAAAAAATCGCAGCTGAAAGTGTTAATTGCATCTCATTTAGATGGTACAAAAGATAAGGAACTCGCCGGGGCGCCGGATCTACGTTCCTGCAAATAAATCGTCGGTGTATTATGTATGCGAGTTTACTCGGTTGAAAATATTATGTAAATTTTATTCGTTTTAAAAAATGCTACCGTGCTTTTATTGTAAAATGTATTATCAAGATAAAAAGTATCCAATTTTTTTAGAAAATGAAAGTACTTGTGCATTACTGATTTCATTTTTTTAAATTGGTTTAGTTTAGGAGTGTGTTTCAGCAATGTGAAGAAATTTACATGATTAAACAAACATTAAAAAAATTAAGGTTTTTAGCTTTTTTTCACAGGGAAAAATTTTTCGTTTTTGTTGATGGGTAACTGGACGAAACAAATTGCATTTTTTATATTACTTGGCAATTTGTCGAGCGCTGTTAATATTTAATAAATGTATAACCAATATTAATAACGCTTCTAGGATACAAATTTTCTTGGTAACCAAAAAGTTATATCAATTTTTTTGTCGATTTAAAAGTTAAACGGTAAATTTTTTCGCTGTCAAAGTGTCAAAATCACAACGGTTTATGAGATTTATTACACATCTGAATTAAATTATCTAAGAAATTACCTTATACTTTGTAAACAATGGCTGACTGCTTCATCTGACGGTTATGACACGGCGTTTTAATATTTATTGTGAGAAATAAAATTCAAATCTTTAAAACATCAAAATTTTAAATGTTCAACTATTAAACATTCAAAAATATATTTCGTAATGCATAATTTTATTCAAGTTTTTTAAATTCCATCAAAAAGTACGCATCATATGGAAAACTTTAAATTGGAGGGGTTCTTGGAACTCGTCAAATTTGAGATGTTAATCAGTTTTAGAGGCCTATAGCTTGCATTATTATTTCCCATTATTTCTTTTTGTCCATACATTTTATTTCCCAGTTCACAATATTTGACTTTTGTAGGTCCTCCTCTATTTGTTGCCACCGTATCTTCTTTGGGCGACCTTTTCTTCTCTTGCCTTCTGCCTCTTGTTGTAGTACGGTTTTTGTAGGGTCATTCCTTTCTTTGCGCATGTTATGTCCCAGCCACCTTAATCTGTTTTGCTTTATCCTATGTCTGTTTCCCAATAGAGTTCTTCAAGTTCTTTATTCGTTCTTCGTCTCTTCTTTTACTCCTCCACAAATTCGACGTAACATCTTCCTCTCCCATATTCTGAGTTTGTTTTCTATTTGTTTTGTTATTACCCACGTCTCACTTCCATACAGCAGCACTAGTTTCATTTTTGTCTTATATAAGTTTAACTTTGTCTGTCTTTTCACATTTTTGTCTGTTAGTATATGCATTAGAGTACCCGCACATTTTGATGCACTTAAAATTCTTTTATTAACTTCTTGTACCTGGTTCCCTTCACTATTTAGTTGTACTCCTAAGTACGTAGCCTTGTTTGTTATGTTGAAACTTAATTTTTCTTATGTGGTTTTTGTTTCAACGATTAGGTTTTGATCTTCTCTTTGAATTTTAATTCCCATAATCATGTATTGCGTTTTATGTGTGTTGATTTTAAGTCCTACTTTCTGTGCTGCTTGATCTTCAAAATATTGAATCATGGATTTCAGCTGTTCCTTTGCTCTTGTCATCATTATTATGTCGTCTGCGTAAGCTAGAATTTGAGAGGGTCCAACAATCCACAGCTTCCTATTACGTCATTCAATGATGATTTTCGCATAGGGAGACTACGTTCCAGACATCCCCCACTAATCGAAACCAATATCCTTGATGATAACATATCTTTAATAGAGAACGGACTGGGAACAAACGAAACCCCCACAATCTAGTACTCTTCCGTGCATCTCGACTGTACCACCAGGATTTCACCTACACCGTAGATTTTGGTCCGACATCAATCGTGTCAGAACGAATCACGGTAGATGTAAAGATATGCTACACAAGTGGGGAAAAACTAAATCTCCCTTTTGCGACTGGGGAGCGGGTAGCCAAACAATTACCCATATCGTGAGAAACTGTCGGATTAGGGCTTATCATGGAGACCCAAATGATTTCATGATTGCGACTATTAGCTCAATAGATAATATTAGAAACCTTGACGTTTGTTTGTGACAGTTGTGAGGGTGTCTATTGGACATGTCATTATATGTATTTTATCTTATTTATTTTACTTTACTTTATGTAATTTTATATGATTTGTGTTTCATACGCTATATATATAGTATATATGAGAGGGTCCATTTACAATGTTTTTTATTTGTTTTTAGTTTTACATTTCGTATGATAGATTCTAATATTATGTTAAATACAAGAGGCGACAAGGGGTCACCTTGTTTAAACCCTACATTACTCTAAAAGGTGGATTACATCTTATCCTATTTACTTTTCTGCTTAATGTCATTTCTACTAGTTCCCTTGTTTCTTGTTTATATTGCATGTCCTTCATTGTTTCCGTTATTTTTGTGCGTGTCACACTCTCAATAGCTTGCTTTAAATCTATCAGCACTACATGTATTGCTATATTTTTTGTCTTTACACTTTTCGTGTATTTGCCTGATTATAAAAATTTGGTCAATGGTCGATTTACCCTGTGTGAAACCAGCTTGATATGCTCCTATTTTGTTTTTCGATTCTTCTCTGATTCTTTCTGTTAGTAGTGATGCTAATATTTTATACGTTGTGTTTAATAACGATATTGGCTTTTTCTGTTTGTTCTTTTTTCCTTTTTTGAATATAGGGCAGTTCAATTTCTATATTATTTGGCCCCGATGTTTTGTTGTTTTTAGTTTGTTTCATAATTTTTTGGAAAGTTTCCCAGGTTGGAGGAGTAGGTTCATATTCATATTTTGTGTCTAATTATGTTTCTGATCGTTGGTCTTTGTCGTTTCTGATACATATTTCAAAGTAACGTTTAAATATTTCTGCTCCCCTTTCTCGTTCTTTAATCCCAGTATATTTTCTTGTTTACCCCTCCTTTGGCGTTTTATACAATTATAAAATAATTTTTATTCGTAATTTTGTAAAGTTGTTGTATTCAAACCATATTTTTTCATGTCATGAGGTTTTTTATATTCTACTATCTTTTTTGCTTTTTAACATAATTTCTTTCAGAGAGTTCCATTCTTCTTCAATGTTCCCTTTGTCACTGGTCTCTGATAATTTCTTTTCTAATAGTTCTACATATTTTTCTTGTGCCTTTCCCCTCACTATGCTTTCTGTTATTTTCATCTTCGTTCCTCGGCTCTTAGTTTCATAGAATGGTTTTGCTTTCCTTAACCCAGATTTTGTTTAGGAAATGATATAAACCAATTTCCGCACCTCTACGCGACCTTAAGTTTTTTATTGTGTTTTTGATACCAACACACGATATATATGGTTTCTCTATTTGCTGTTTGGCGCGCACCATGTTTCTTAAAATATGTTTTTTCTCTTAATTGCCGTGCTTTTAATTATCAAGTTGTTCCATGCCGCGAAATTTATAATTCTTCTACCATTTTCATTAGTTTTGTTGTGCAAACTTTCTTCTCCTGCTATTTCCTGGAATTCCTGTTCCTTTCCAATTTGTGCGTTTTGATCTCCTATGATTATTTTTGTATCAAATTTTGGTATTTTAACATACGAGGATGTATTGATATCTAGTTAGCCTAGACCAGTTCCTTGCATAAACAAAATATTGCGTTACCATAGCAACGGACAATAACTTATTAGAAGTGTCAGTGTAAAGTTTGACATCAAAAAAGTAAACCAGAGTCACGCAATAAATTAAATAAAAAAGATGTCCACCGAAATTGTGAAAATCGAAAAATTGGAGTATCGAGCCATCATCAAGTACCTGTATTTGAAAGGGTTAAGAGGTAAGCAGATTTACGAAGATATGCTTAATACCCTTGGTGATCAATGTCCTTCGTATGCGACCGTCAAAAATTGTAATGCAAGCTTCAAAAGAGGTAAATTTTCCATTGAAGATGGTGACCGATCGGGAAGGCCAGTTTCTGTATCAGTCTCCGAAAATATCGATGCAGTTCATGACATGATTTTATCGGACCGTCGAATTGGGCTAAAATGATATCTAAAGCACTGAATATTTCATACGAACGCGTTCATCATATGGTTCACATCAATTTGGATATGAGAAAAATTGCTGCAAAATGGATCCCCAAATGTTTGAATGTTGACGATGTAGACTTCTTAAACCGAATTGTTACTATGGATGAGACTTGGGTACATTTCTACGATCCAGAAACAAAGCAACAATCGATGGAATGGCGACACTCTGGTTCTCCAAGACCTAAGAAGTTTCGTGTCCAAAAATCTGCTGGAAAAGTTCTTGCTTCAGTTTTTTGGGATTGCCATGGAGTAATCATGATTGATTTTTTGGATAAGGGTAGAACAATAAGTGGAGATTACTATTCGACATTACTGACCACTCTACGGGAAAATATTAAAGAGAAAAGACGCGGAAAGCTATCCAAAGGTGCTTTGTTTTTGCAGGACAACGTTCCTTCACACAAATCTCATGTTGCCATGCAAAAAATTCGTGATTTAGGGTTTGAATGATGTTAATAATAAAAAAAATTCACAAATGATGTTTTCTGTAAAGATATCAGAAATAGTCATTAATAAAAATTGTTCGAAATTATATTATAGACCTATAACCCGAGTTTCAGTTCAATTCTGACAATTTTTTTTTTAAAATTTTATAAAAATTTAGAAATTTTTGATATTTTATCAGCTTTTAAATTCTTTAGCTCTTTTTATCTTATTTAAATTTTTTACTCTCTTCATTAGTTCAAAATTATGCGTAAAAGACAATTTGAGACACAACTTTAATTTATTTTCAAAGTTTCTTGAATACATTGTAAAATGAATCATACGCGCTCAAACAACATTTTTATGAATATAGGAGATTTTTGGATGGTAAGGAACAAAAATATCAATTTTATTAAGACCATATGTCGCAAGCAAAAAGAACTAAAGCATTTAAAAGTTGATAAAATATCAAAATTGCCAAGAATTGATGAAATTCGAAAAAAAATTGTCACATTGAACTGAAACTCGGGGTATAGGTTTAAATTATCATTTCCTTAAAGACTATTGCTGAGATTTTTACAAAAAACACCATTTTTTAATATTTTAATATTAGCATGTCAAATTTGACATGTACCAAGAACCCCTTCACCCCCGCCAATGAGTGTTATTTTGGTTTTGAACCAAGCAATAACTAACCCCTAAAACATCTGTGAGGTATAATTAATAATAAAAAAGTTTCCATATATGATGCGTACTTTTTGGAATTGACTGTATTAAGACATTTACGAAACAATATAGAAATAATAATAATTTACTCACTTGGAAAGGTCAATAGTTCTACCATCCCGATTGTATATGGGGCTAATCTCTGTGTTCTTAAGAAGAAAGGTAGACGGATTCGCTAGATTGCAGTTGGAAATACTTTGTGCTGACTGATCTCAAAGCTGGGTTGTAAGACCTATGCGAATGTGATTGCCACACATTGCGGTTGTGAGTCTATCGTGTACACTGTTCACTTTTTTTCTGGAGCTTCAATGAAGGAAGTTCGAAGGTCTTTCTCAAGATAAGCTTCAAGAATGCGAATTTTTTTTTGTTCTACTGACTTTGTTTCTTGTATCGCCATTTTTAATAAATTTTATGCGACTTGTCCAAAACTTCGAATATTTTACTTAATAAATTAGAGTTGTATGGTATCAAAGGTCTAGCCAAAACTTTCGTCACGTCATACTTTTATAACAGGCTCCGTCTTAGGTCAGCTATTTGTCATAATTAAAAGATAAAGACATCATATGAGACTAAAGCCTTCAAATGTTACATCTCATTGCAATGTCTCAAAAACAAAAACCTACATGAAAAAACTTCAGAAATTCATTTTAATTTAGAATTGGTCAAGTTTAGACCATTCCTGGTTGGACACCCTGTGTATCCATATTTTGAATTCTGTGTATTTACGTGTTTTCTTTTATCTTATACTGCATATACGTATTGTAATTATGACAAGTGCAAAAATACTTTATGTATTCCTAGGCACAATAAATAATTGAGTTGAATTGAATGGAGTTCTTTCTCGTGAAGACTTATCCTTATTGGGTTCACCTCTTACCATTGAAGCTGGAAGAAAAAAATTGAGACAAAAGCAGCAGAAATTGAGCATCTTCTCAATAGACTTGGGACATTTAAAGTCTCACGTCGACTACTAAGAAACTGTCTCGCAGTTCCTAAGATTACTTATCTACTTCGTATTTCCCCTTCTTGGCTTTTTCTAGACATCATCAAAAAATTAGACCTGTCGATTATGTCATCTATGAAGAAGATAGCCAATATTTTTTTTTGATTTTACACAATGGAACCAAGCTTCATTACTGGTAATAAATGTAGGTTTGAGTATCTTCAAGATTTTGTCTTCTGTGAATAGTGCATTTGGTTTGCCCTGCTTGATGTAACCTCTACTTACTGAAGTGACATTTTAGAATGAGCCAATTTGTTTGTGGAGCGAAAGTCATAATGATCAGATACCTCAAATTCTTAGCTCCAAAAAAAATTGGGATTTTTAGGTCATTCTTAAAGAATTAAGCAACAGAACATCCAAATCCAAAATGAATAAACTCGTCTGAATGCAGTATCTCAAGAAGATTTTTGGGCATTGGTTCATTGGAATTTGGGTACCTTATTGGAAAATAACTTTTTTCGTATTTCTACTGACTTACGTCTTGAATGTGATTTGTGTATTTACCACTGCTTGCTTTGTCTTACAGGAAAAGAAAAGAGTCATCGAAACGGTGCGGCGCTGAGATGACGGCTACTTTGAAACCTTTAGGATTATTTAGAGATGGTAAAACACATGACAGAATGACTATAGTGCCCTGGTTCAAAAGAAAAATGTTTGGTGTAGAACGCGACACTTTAGCTAAATTTTATGTATTTGTAGCAGCTCTTGTGGCGAGAAGGCTGCTCAAATAATAGAAATCATTAGAAACAGATTATCGAGGTCTACATATTCCTACCATTTAATATTCAGACTATGGGCTCAGTTTGTAAAGCTGTAAGAACTTTTGTTCAGGAATTACGCATAAAACTAATTTCTGTGAGTGGTGACCATAGCTGTAATCGAATTTAATTCAGAAGACAAGTATTGCTCTACAGAGAGGTAATGCTGACTTTAACCCCAGTAGATGACAACACCAGGAGCGATTCAGAGTTGGATTCCCTATTCCAATATTTCACGTTTTATTTTCCATTAAAGATATTCACTCAATTAGGTGAATATACAAACATATATTCGGTTTGTAGCTCTGGAAAATGCGTAATCACAACGGAAAATGAAATGAGGTTAATTGTGGCACTTCACATCATCACATGGGGTGTTAAGGTTTATAATTGATGTGGCGAATCTGGTATCATATATTGATCAAGGGTAGTACAACCCTGCCAGAATAACACCAATTCTTAGTTACGACTCAGTTAGTTATGAATCTTATTGAACGATTTCCAGGAAATCATGAGTATTTACTTATTTATTTAATCGTATGGTAAATCATGAGTATAAGCTCTATTTTTAATTTGGTAGGTTTCCAAGAATTGTCAAATAAAGGAATTTTAGCGGCTGGTACAGTAAGATCTAATCGCCTAGGAAAATGTAATTTCAAAAGTAAGAGTGAGCTAAAAAAAATGGGCAAAGGAACATCCGAATGCAGAGTAACGAAAGATGGAAACATCGTTGCCGTGATATGGTTTGACAACAAAGCCGTCAATATGGCTTCAAATTGTGTAGCTATAGATCCTGTTGACCAAGTAAGACGATGAGATAAAAAACAAAGAATCTACATATCCGTTGAAAGACCTGCAGTTATTCGACTATATAATAAAAGCGTGGGAGGATTTGACAAGATCGATTTTTAGTGTCTCCTTATTGCACATTTATAACATAAAAAAAATGGACGCTTCGCATAATTCTCCATTATTTCCAATGCTGCCGTTTGCAACTCCTGGCTTGAATATCGTATGTAATTTAAAGCATAAACATGGATACTGATACCAACTATTCGTTATTTACTAATTTTTTGATTGAGGTTACATACGTTTATTTTATTTACAAATGATATTGACATGCCATCATTGCACATTTACGTAAAGTTGGTATCAAAACTGTTCGTACAGGCAAACGAAACTTGTTGATGTTATCCTGGTTAGTTACCTGAATTAATAAAAAACATACAAAACTATTACAACACTCTTAAAATTATACGTTAGCTAATAATGTATACGTTGTATTGAATATATAAAAAAGAATAGCCATACACAAGTGTGCGCTTGATTCATCGATCAATCGGGATAAATCAAACGAATGAATTGTATGGTTAATAATGTATGGCATCTAATATTTCTTAATTTTGTTTTATTATCAACATCAATGTTTATGATTTTATTAAATTTTACTTAATTAAAATGATTTCATATTTATTCAAAATTTCTAAATTTGATGTCATAATTTCTAGTGCGTGAAATGATAACGAGAAGTCCTTGTAAACATGTGGACAAAAATGCCTCGTTTTTGATGTATAGAGTGATGAAATTAAACCAAAATATTGAATTTCTTTATTTTTTTGGAGAATAGTTTTTTGAAACTTTAAGAATTTTAGTAAAATGTTACGTGTATAATAGACGACGGTAATAATCTGTAACAGGAGCGGTATTGGGGGAGGGGCAGAAGGGTTCTTTCTTTGGTAAAAAAAATGAAATGTCAAAAAACTCGTCAATATTTTTTCATTTCGCTAGAACAAAGCGTTTTCGAGAAAATCAGAAAAATTAATTAATTTAAAAATTAACTTAAAAAATGCTCTATGCCAGATTATTAGCCGTAGTCTATTATAACGTTTTGCAAAAATTCGTAAAGTTTTAAAAAACCGCTAGGTATCTAAAAAATATTTTTTTTTGTATTTCAACACTGTATATCAAAAACAAGGCATTTTCGGACACGTTTATATAGACTTTTCGTCATAATTTCATGCCAGAAACACGCACTAGAAATTATGACGTCGAATTTAGAAACATCCTGTATAACATGTACCTTATATTTAAAAATATATCATATAGCGATATTCATAAATGGCGGTAATATGACTTTTGGTCCGAGGCGACGTAACCGCTAGTACCCCAGTCAATAGAGCAAATAATAAGTAAATTTTTGACAAAAATAATAGTAGAATACCGCCTGCGCTATGTAATTATAAATAGTATAAAGTACCTTATATTCATGTTTTATACCGAAGATGAATTGTCATTATATTGTTAATTGACATTTAAATGCAAAAAACAGTATTTTTTTCCTGAGTGAAAAGTAATGAACCAACATTATTGGTTAAAAAAAAAGTTGTAGAGAATAAAAATGCGAATAAAATGAGCACCATTTCGACTTGATCAGGTAATACATTTCCGAGAAAAAACGGAAAAAGTGAAATAATAAAATAATGTAAAGTTAAAATAGAAAGGAACAAAATGTATATTCTCATTTTTTAATAAAATAATATTTAACACGCAAAAAATACATGCAAAAATGACTGAAAATGACCGAGTTTGAAAAACGGAGGAGTAGTGGGAGTACCCGTCCTCAGCGCGCTTATATAAATCGCAATCCCCTCAAACGGCGCTAGCGGACAGATAGTTTTTCTTTTTAAATTCGTAGATCCGTCATTTTTTGATATATAGCATAAATCTTTCAGAAAATAGAAGGTAATGATACGTACTTAATATGTGCCAAACCCTGCAATTGTATCGCAATTAGTTCATGCAAAATTACCATTTAAATTTCTTAAAGCAATATATTTAATTGAAGGTAAATGGTTGTGTGGTCGTCCGATTGTTAGAAAAAAAATGTGAAGCTAAAATAGAAAGGAACAAAACGTATATTCTCATTTTTTACAAAAATGATATTTAACACGCAAAAAGCATGCAAAGATGACTGAAAATCACCGAGTATGAGAACACGGCGGAGTAGTGGGGGTATCTGTCCGCTAGCGCCGTTTGAGGGGATTGCGATTTATATAAGCGCGCTTTGGACGGGTACTCCCACTACTCCTCCGTTTTTTCAAACTCGGTCATTTTCAGTCATTTTTGCATGTATTTTTTGCGTGTTAAATATTATTTTATTAAAAAATGAGAATATACATTTTGTTCCTTTCTATTTTAACTTTACATTATTTTATTATTTCACTTTTTCCGATTTTTCTCGGAAATTTATTACCTGATCGAGT
Organism: Abscondita cerata; assembly: GCA_030710515.1. Classification (NCBI taxonomy): domain Eukaryota; kingdom Metazoa; phylum Arthropoda; class Insecta; order Coleoptera; family Lampyridae; genus Abscondita; species Abscondita cerata. The sequence continues at coordinate 202,008 of JALBCR010003683.1, read as the reverse complement.
CGAATTGGTGCTTATTTTATTCGTATTTTTATTCTCTACAACTTTTCTTTTTACACCATTAATGTTGGTTCATTACTCATTTATTCATTACAACTCAGGAAAAAAAGTTGAGAAAAAACACACTTTTTTGCATTTAAATGTTAATTAACAATGTAATGAAAATTCATTTTCGGTATAAAACATGAATATAAGGTACTTTATAATATTTACAATTATATGGCAGATGCGGTATCCTACTATTATTTTTGTCAAAAAATATATCTCTATTTACTGTACTATAGAGCGGGCGCTGTCCTTTGAGAACTAAAATCTAAACTGCCAAACAATAATTTTAGTGAGTTTATGTTTTTACAACACGCCTTTTCACTTCCACGAACCTGATTGTTTTCCACAATAATTAAAATATCATTTAGACGTGCCGGAATGTCATATTCTTTGCAATTGTGTAGCAAACATCTGTGTGTAAGTATGCAACAAAAAGAATTCGTGACAAAAGTTTTTCCAATTAATGTTGTATTCTGCAAAATTGTCGGCAACAAAATGCATATAAAATAACATTATGACTTTGTGTACACTTTTAGTTCACTTTTCTAAATAATATTGTGAAAATCAATATTTTTTTAAATATACTTAAGCAAGTTATGAAAAATAATATTTGAGTGTGGAAATGGATTGAACTAGTATATCACAAAAACATATTATATAATTTTTTTTAATAATTATATATTCTGTAATTAAACTGATATGATTTCATAACGACAAAATTAATTTTAACCGCCGACAAAAGTTAATTAAACCTAATGTCAGTAATCAGTTACGTTTTGCGGTGAAACAATTTTTTACAAGAGAATAAGCTCTTATCGATGCAGTTTATATAAAAAAGTGAAATTAAGGAAATTTATGGTGCGTTCGTTAATTAATAATGAAAGAAGCGTGACAAGTTCGGTTATCATTATCGAAATGAAAATGTAATTGCATTACTAAGAGGAATTTTTAGAGCCGCGCCAACATGTTTGTAATCGCAATGCAAATACATGTCACACTGTGTGATAGTAAGCCATGTAGTTTAGATATGGGGCCACTGGGCGACCTTCGCCGCCACAACGTCGCCGTAGTTCTTCAGAGCAGAACAGAAAAGCTGGGGCTGATGTGTAACCACGTAGACCGCCTCCAGCTGTACAACACTAGACATACCATTTATTCCTAACTAAATCTCTTCTCTTAAATGTGTAATTGTCTGCAAAAACTTGCGCTACTTATAGCCTTCAGTACATAGTTTTCTTACGTTTCTTAAGACACACGAACAAACGCATTTTCAATTCAGAAATGTTGTTTTCAATTAGTTTTGTGTTTCGATTGTTGGCCATTTCAGCGACTGCTTTAATATCTTTATACCATTTTTTTTTTGTATAAGATCTTCTGCATTCGCACGTGGATTTTTAAATACTTAAGTTTTTTAAAATTTTAATTTTTGAAACATGGAATTGAATTTTCATTGTGCCCAAAAATAAAATTAATATTGATTATGTATGCAACTTTAAAACTGTTTTGAATGTCCATTATATACATAATCTCACCTTTAATTAAACAACCCGTACATGTGCGAATACCTTTTAAAAAAACAGGGTGTCCCCCTAGGCTTGTATTTCCGTTATTTTTTATTTTTTTATTATTTTTTTTAATTTTTGTAAATGAGGTTAAATTCTCTATAAGATAAGTAAATACAATTTTCAAATTCTGCACTTGTATAATGGTAACGATATTCAACTTTTTTTTTCAAATAGCATAATATACTTTTTTTTAATATTTTGGATAGTACGTTTTATTTTCTTTACAACAATACAGGGTGTGGCGCGAAGAGTTTTGATTAAAAGTAATGGCGGATAGAGTTATGTTAAAAATCTGAAATTACGAAGCTATAGGTTTTCGATGACGCCGAGTTCAAATATAATATTGTCCTTAATGTGGCACTTCCGGTTATACCGGAAGTAGACGTCAACTTTGTTATTTTAAATGGAACCTAGTATTTTTTATTTTATTTTCGGATTCTACATGAAATTTTAGATTAAATTTGTGAACAATGTCCTATACCAAAAATGAAGTATTTTCGAGATATTTCGATTTTTTAAAAATTTTGAAAAATCCTAGTCTACATTGAATACCGATATCTCCATTAATTACGAAGCTAGTGACGTGAAATTGTAACTAATAAACAACAAGCGCTTGCCCGTTAACTCCATGTGTCCAACTCATTGATATTTCATACAGAGTGTTTAAAACTTAGCTGCCACCGTGGCCAATTTAAATCATTTATAAGCTGCTTACTTTAAATAGAACACCCTGTATTTTATTACATTTTTCGCTGTATTTTTTAAGCCAATTCGTTTGGTATTAGTATTCCCTATACCTAAATCCAACCAGTTTTGAGATATTTCATTATCTTTGTTAAAACATAACAACACTTGATTATTTCAACATTAGTAAAGGGTAGGCCATGGCTGTCAAAGATTTGATAGTTAGAACGTTAATGTTTATGTTGTTTTGACAGTTTTCTTTACCAGTTTGTATTTCATAGTAAATAATGGCAAATGTAGGGTTTACTAATGATGATTTCCTAAATCTTATTATTATTTACGGCGAGTGTAATAGAATTGTTGAAAGGACTTGTCGTGTTTTTGCAGAAAGATATCCAAATCGACCAAATGCAACTGGTGATATAGAAGATTGCTTAAAACTGCCGTCAGTTTGGTCAATTTAAGACACAAATTAATAAAAATAAACCACTAGTGGACAATGACATAAACGAAATTAATGTTTTGGGTTATTTTACGGCCTCTCCAAATGCCTCTATTAGAGATTGTGAAAGAGATCTTACTTTGTCGACGAGAACAATTCATCGCATTTTAAAAAACACAAATGGAAACCATTTTCGTATCATTTGGTGCAGCACTTAAAATTAGATGATCCTCCTCGAAGGGTGCAATTCTGTGAATGGTTTTTAATGAAGACCCAAGAGGATGAAAACTTCATAAAAAAAGTTATATGGTGTGATGAAGCAAAGTTTAGCAAAAATGGATTATTTAATCGACATAATTCCCATTTTTGGTCTAATGAAAATCCACATGTTATTAAAGAACGTTCTTTCCAAGATAGTTGGAGTTTTAATGTTTTTTGTGCAATAAGACGATAAAATTTTATGATGAAAATTTAAACGGTGAAAGATATTGCGACATTTTAGAAGAAGTCATACAACCCGCGTTACATACTTTAAGAAATGGAGAGGCGACTTCAGCTTGGTATCAGCAAGATGGAGCACCTCCTCATAACTTTGGGCGTGTTGCTGACCATCTTTACGACATGTTTGATGATAGATGGATTGCCAATCAAGGTCCGTTTCGTTGGCCAGCTCGCTCTCCTGATTTGGCTCCTCTAGATTTTGGTATTTGGGGTTACATTAAAAATCAGGTATTTTCCAAACCTGTTACGACAAAGGAAGATATGATGCAAAGAGTCTTACTTGCTTTTAATTCTCTAACACCCGACCATATTTCCAGAATTACAAGACGTAGCTTAATGAAAAGGATTCATAAATGTTTAGAAGTAGATGGAGCTAATTTTGAACACTTATTATAAAACTTTATTTGTTTAATATTACATTTAGTTATTTTTGTTTGTAAGTTATCTAATTAAATTAATACAAAATACCTAGTCAACTTTTTTAATGATATCCATAATTAATAATCCTTTCAGGCTATTGGTTACTTTTCAGAATTAATATCAAAATATCACCTTAAATAATGGAAATCATGGCCTACCCTTTACTAATGTTGAAATAATTAAGTGTTGTTATGTTTTAACAAAGATAATGAAATATCTCAAAACTGGTTGGATTTAGGTATAGGGAATACTGATACCAAACGAATTGGCGAAAAAAATACAGCGAAAAATGTAATAAAATACAGGGTGTTCTATTTAAAGTAAGCAACTTATAAATGATTTAAATTGGCCACGGTGGCAGCTAAGTTTTAAACACTCTGTATGAAATATCAATGAGTTGGACACATGGAGTTAACGGGCAAGCGCTTGTTGTTTATTAGTTACAATTTCACGTCACTAGCTTCGTTATTAATGGAGATATCGGTATTCAATGTAGACTAGAATTTTTTCAAAATTTTTAAAAAATCAAAATATCTCGAAAATACTTCATTTTTGGTATAGGACATTGTTCACAAATTTAATCTAAAATTTCATGTAGAATCCGAAAATAAAATAAAAATACTAGGTTCCATTTAAAATAACAAAGTTGACGTCTACTTCCGGTATAACCGGAAGTGTCACATTAAGGACAATATTATATTTGAACTCGGCGTCATCAAAAACCTATAGCTTCGTAATTTCAGATTTTTAACATAACTCTATCCGCCATTACTTTTAATCAAAACTCTTCGCGCCACACCCTGTATAAAAATATGGGTCCTACATAAGAATTTTTGTTAGAAAAATACGATTAATAGTTGAAAGTAGGTTTGCCATGGAAATAACTGTATTTTATCATTTTTATCTAGGAGCCTATAAAAACAATGCGTAAAATTAGTTATCAAACTGATTTTCCTAATTTTTTATTGTTCCGTTTATCATAATATACAGGGTCTCTCAGAGATCACTCCCCACCCTTGTATTTTCGTTATTTTTATATTTTTTTTAATTTTCGTAAATGAGATTAAATTCTCTATAAGATAAGTAAATACAATTATCTATTACAGATAATCACAAAAATAATAATAATCACATTAGCATCATTTCGCACATTTCGGAATTGGTATAATTCATATTATGATAAACGGAAAACTGAAAATTAGGAAATCAATTTGGCAACTAACTTTACGCATTGTTTTTATAGGCTCTAAATAAAAATGACAAAAATCAGTTACTTCCATGGCAAACTCAGCCTCAACTATTAAACGTATTTTTCTAAAAAATATTCTTATGTAAGACGCATATTTTTTTATATGGTTGTAAAGAGAATAAAAGATACTATCCGAAATATTAAAAAAATATTATGCTATTTGAAAAAAGTTGAATTTCGCTACCAATAGACAAGTGCAGAATTTGAAAATTGTATTTACTATCTTATAGAGAATTTAGTCTCATTTACGAAAATTAAAAAAAAATTATAAAAACATAAAAATAACGAAAATACAAGCCTGGGGAGTGATCTCTGGGACACCCTGTATATATTAGGGTGACCGTTAATATAGACATGTTCGAATCGAATGCATTCCTACCCCTCATTCGATTGAAAAAAATTTAAGCTGTCAATGAATCCTCTATCTTAATTAGAACGAGTGCCTCTGGTGGTTTACATTTCCGCATTGATTACACATTGGTTTTTCCTACTTTGTTCGGCACATAATAGGTCGCCAAAAATTCAAAAATGTTTAGAAATGTTTCATACAGAAATGCAAATATATAAAAAAAATTGAGATCTGTTGGACTGCGTAGAATTGCTCTGTATATTATGGTCTGAAGAAGGTTAAAAATGACGAAACATCGACAAATCGTAATTTTACAGGTTTCAATGGCTTCGTTTGCATTTTGTTTATTATTTACTACAATGTTGTCTGAAGATTAATATGAATACAATATTGTATGGATTTCACGTGTTATGCGCAGTAGTTTTCAAGTCTAAATTGGGGTAAATTGAAGTGAGTCCAATTCGAGGGATGACTCTGCCAAGGACTGAACTTTCAAAATTTTACTAAATTCGGAATGTTGGAAATTTTGAAAATTTTGAAAGGTTCAAAATGTTCTCATTTTGGTAATTTTAATAATTTTGAAATTTACCAAATTTCAAGAGATTTTCAAATTTTACAAACTTTTGAAACTTCAATTCCAAAAACTACTAGATATTTTATACAAATTGTTTCATAGCAGTACATTCTTTCGAATCAGGAAATTGTTTCCGATATTCACTAACAATTTGCAGTATGAATTGCTTCTGGTCTTTATTCCTCGTCAGAATATTATTATATTTTTCCATTAGACACACTGCTCTCTTCGTACAATAATTAACGACTTTTAATTTTCTTACTATATTCAGACCATGTTGAAAATTCTCATTCTGATTCCACCGTGATCAGTCAACATCGAGAAAACTTGTCCTAATTTCAAATTATTCAAAAAATCACAAAGATTGCGGTGTTATGAAGTAATCCATCTCTTTCGTTAATATCGCGCGAATGTCTTTTGGATTACTCAGAAAGCGTTTGGGGCAACTGTCGTCGATGTCATCTACATCAGCATTCTCCAAAACCACCCTTCTTTTTATCTCATCTGATAGTGTGTCATTAAAAATGCCATAGCTGCTGCTTCTGGGCTCAAGTACCATAAGTGACTTGAAAATTTTTTCAGTGTCACTTGGGAAATTACGCGATCAATCGATGCAAACTCATGGAGGTTCTTCACAAATTCTAAATCATGATAGGGAGCTCTCACGGTTAAAGAAACAGTGAACGATGCCTCCAAGTATATCTCCAAAATAAAGATGCATACGTCAGCCAGTGCCGTTTCGTCTTTGGAAGGTAGTTTGAATTGCTCTCTAAATAAATATATTTTCAAAGAATAAATCGCTTTACTCATCCAATGAGTGTGGTGATCCGCTCCAGGATAACACAATTTAATGCCACGGGCTGGAACGAACCCCAGAAATACTTGACTCAGGGCTGACCGCGTACGATTGTCTCCTTGATGAAAGAATTAATGTCTTCTGCACGATCTTCCAAGACTTTTCGCACCTTTCCATTCTCAAGACCAATGGTAAATGCGGTTAAGTTTAAATGTGACCAAGTCTCCTCGAACCTTTTAAACAAAGGCACGCTGGGACCTCTTGTTGGCGGCATTTTTTAATCGAATACACATCTTAAGACCAACTCGAAAACATGATGGCGACAAGGAAGTAGTTCCTTTTCTAACCTCTTCTCTATCAAAACAGCTGCGCCTTTCCATTGGCCAAGATTACTTGCGGTGGTATCATAACAAAGGGCCTTTATCCTGTCGCATAGCCCCCAGTCATCTAAAACTTTGTGGACAGCATCCACTTGGGCTGCTCCCGATCCCGATTCCAATTCTGGTATTCCTAACATTTATTCTTCACTCCCATCGGTGATAACTACTGGTAACCTATCCAATATTTCTCTCTTCACCAAATTCTGCAGCAATTTTCCATTGAAATGTAAAACTGTGGCCTTCAACTCGGCATCTTTTAACACCTTTTTAATATTCTGTTCTTTACATTCACGCAATTTCTCCCACTAATTGTGAATCGACGTTCTGTTAACAACTAAAGAATTTACATCCTATCCTAGAGATTGAGCAATAGCAATAATTAAATGTACAGATTTTCGGTAACTCAATCCACATTGATCCAAAACGGCTGCTACTTTCTCATTTATTACGCTCACAGTTCCACGACTTTTCTTCGAGGCAGATGGGCCATCTCCGTTTGGCGCAAAGTCATGTAAGTCGTTCTGAAAATCTTCCGTTGAAATATTGGAATAGGTCCCAATACTTCTTTGGGTTAAAATTCGAGGTGTTCCTTCATCATTGGACTCTCACTCCACGGTTTGACCTTAAGAAAAATTGCGTAACCTTAATTTTTTGATATTACATTTCCTTTTTTAATATTTTGACCACATTTCGAAGAATTGATCGGTGTTCTTATGAGGGACTTACTCAATCGATCTTTTCCTCTTCACTTTTTTGTAATCGTCGTTTTAAAATCGTTTCTTTTTCTGCCTGTGCTCTTTCTTGAATATCGTGGTGGGATTGGAAATTGGCAATATAACCAACGCGACCAGGTTTCCTTTGATTGGACAAAAACTCTTTCTACTCTTCACCGATGTGTTCTAGTATGTCGCCCGATGAACATGAACATCCAATAAATTTTGCATTTCAGATGTGAATTCTACTTCTTTTGGAGTATTTGATGCTTTGCCTGCATTTTTTTGTAATTTTCTCCTTTTTTCGTAGAGACCCTCAATTACAAAGCGTTTTAGTAGGCAGACAAGAAGTATCCCAAAAATTGCCACTTTTTGCAACAAGAATAGTAGACTCCCGTAAGCTCAAATGTAGTGAACGAAGATTGAAAAACAAAACCTTCAAAGCTTGTAATTTAGAGGGGAGCTTATTCCCAGAAATTTGAGTATCGATGTCACCAATCAAAAAAATGTTCTGTCGTAACATAGGCAGATTGGATGATTCGTTCATGATAATGCCCGTCTAAAAACAATAATGGTAAACTTAATGGTTTTATTTCAATTACAAGAATTTTGCACACATTTCACCACTGGTTCTTGTCAATTTTGAGGCTAGAATTGGCTTTGAGCAGACCCAATTGATGAGCGGTATTATACCGGCGCCCGATAATACGGAACCCTACTTGATCGACAACACGATGTAGATTTGAAAAATTCTAAATAATCTAAAAAATGCAACCAAAGCAATTGAAACCTGTTAAACGACATTTTGTAGTTGTTTTGTCATTTTGGACCCTGCTCAGACCAGAATATACAGCAATTCTGCGCCATCCAACAGACCTTAATTTTTTTTCAGTTACTTGCGTATCTGTATGAGACTTATACGGGTTTTGGAATTTTTAGCGACCTACTATGTGCCGAAAACATTAAGTAAGGACAAAGTTCTAATTGATATAAAAGACACATTGACGGCTTAAATTTTTTTCTATTTTTTCCCTATCGAATGAGGGGTCGGAATGGATTCGATTTGAATATGTCCATATTAACGGCCACCCTAGTATATATCTATGTTGATAATTATTGTAAACAAATTTAGATTTTGTTAAAAATGTTACTTTGCGTTTCAATTGAAATGCACTAAGTGTTAAAATTTTAATATTTGTATACATAAAATATCATCGCAAAAAAAATAAAAGAACTATATCACACACTACAAAATCACTACAATGAAGAAAAAGTAAATAAAAAAGTAATAGAAAGCAAATACTCTCCATACAAATAATTAAACATGAAGAAGTAGTAGAAACCAACAAAGAACGTATTGCTAATTTGTTTAATGATTATTTCATAAATATACACAATAAGTACATTTCCACCTTTGAACAAACCGCATGGAAGAACACTGCTGAAAAGATAAGTCAGAGTTTATATTTGCACCCAGTCAGTGATACAGAAGTGTACAACTTAATCCATAAAGTAAGAAGCTCAAATTCAACCGGCATTGATGGAATTAGCTCCAATATTCTAAAATCTACAACTGATTATGTAGTCGCTCCACTAACACACCTCATAAACCTCTCCATATCTTGTGGAATCTTTCTCAATATTCTAAAAAAAGTAAAAGTAGTACCACAACATAAAAACGGTGACACAAGTTGTATAGATAATTTTAGACCTATTTCTATTGTTTCCACCATATCGAAAATTATTGAACCAGCAATATTCAACAGAATTATTAATTTTTTAGAACAAAATAATATGATGTCAAGATCCTAACATGGATTAATGAAAAAAGATCAACCAAAACTGCAACTACAGATTTTATACTCAATGTTTCTAGATTTACGTAAGGCTTTCGACCTGGTGAATCACGATCTGTTATTACAAAAAATTTACATTCTTGGTGTTAGAGAAAAAATTCATAATTGGATTGAATCTTACTTAAAGTGTCGAACACATATTGTAAATATCGACAACATACAATCTGAAGCTTTATATGTTAAACATGGAGTACCACAAGGATTCGTCTTGGGCCCATTATTTTTTCTCATGTTTATAAATGATCTATCATCAACAGTTGAGCAAAACAATTGACCTATGTTTTGAAAATAAACTGGAAGACACTATTATAACAATTCAAAATATGTTTAACAAATTTTCAAACTGGTTTTATGAAAGTAAATTGTACTTAAACATCTCTAAAGCTTCATTTATGCATTTAAGCTAAATCAGTGTCAACATTTGGAAAGTTACATATTAAAGATCAACTTGAAATCAATAACACAGGTCGATGCAATAAAATTTCTGGGTTTAGTAATGGACGATGAATTAGCATGGAAACCTCACATTAACCAACTGTGCAACAAATTATCTTCTATATGCTACGTTATATATAGGCTAAAAGCAACTACAAATAAAAGCATTTATCTTTCTTATTACTATGCAAACTTTTATTCTCGAATAAATTTTAGCATATTGTTTTGGTGAGCAAGCAATCATGCTGCTAAAGTATTTAAACTGCAAAAAAGGCATTTCGATATATGGCCGGTGTCACTGCAAACACATCTTGAAGAAATATTTTCAAAAAACTTGGACTTCTAACAGTATCATGTGTATACATAAAAGAAATATTAACTCTCTTCCAGTGGCTTCTGGAGGTCTTGGTATTAGGCGAGTCTTCGATTTCACCCAGAAATGAATCATTTGCTCTCTTCCAATGGCTTCTGGAGGTCTTGTTATAAGGCGAGTCTCCGATTTAACCCAGAAGTGGATGATGTGCTTTCTTTCAGTGGCTTCTGGAAGTCTTGGTATAAGGCAAGTCTCCGATTTAGCCCTTCCGACTTTTCTGGCTTCTTGGCATAGATGTGAAGTTAGTCTCTCAAATACTCAATACTATTTAGACGATGATGTTTCTATATCCATGCTTGGTGAAACATTAGCCTGCTGAATTCTCATGAAAGGCGATTTCATTAAACACTGGGACAAAATCAATATCTTCCGAATTGACACCAGGAAACGAAAAAGAAACTGCAAGATTTCTGACCTTAAAGGAAAGGAAATCAGGTGCTTGGTTACAAACAATCTCGTATAACACCCTTGGCACATTCGTGGAAGGTCAGTCGTTTAGGATCTGCCTATCTCTCCGTCTAGATAGCAGCATAAACGTCATTGTAATTTATGATCATTAAACATGGCCACCATGGAATTTTTTCTTGCCCGCAGAGATAAGGAAGTGTCCCCACTCACATTCATTCCTAGATTCACGTTTTTATATGGCGATTGATGATATTTACACTCCCTACCTATGAAAAATCTGAGGCTCGCATACAAGCTGCATTGAAACGCTGTTATCCCGAAGCTTGCTACAGACAAATTGTTGATGTAGTTTCATTGTTATCTAATCAATGGTTATCTAAATTAGAATTAACACACGTTTATTTTTTGTAAATGTCGAAAAACAATTCAAATTTTTAAATATAAGTTTGACAATTAATTAGGTTATCTGGATGTCATAGTGATGTCATGTGACGTAAAAAAACTATTTTTATCTTTACGTCATTAGTTATACACCAAATGTATTTAAAAATCAATATAATAACAAATTCTAATTTAATTCCAGAACTTCAATTACAATAATGTAAAAATGTTATGCTATAAAATATAATTATTAAATCGTATGTTTATGCACCACACCATAATTTATGCTAGCAATTACGTACTAATTATTAAATTGTGTTTCAGACGATCATAAGTGATATTTTTCCAGAGTTTTCCGTAAATCATTTACATCATTTAAATAGACAGAGAATAAGTTGAGTAAAAAAACTAAAATCATGATATTTTAATTATCTTGATTTTCCTTGTTAGACATCTTTATTTATTATAAAAAATTTTAATGCAAGGATATTAAATCGTCGATACACCTTCGCACTACATGAGGAAATTGGAATTTCTTAACTAATGTTATGTTACATTCAGTTCATTGTAGAAGTACTTAGGTTGGATACTACTCGTCCAAGATTTTTTACCACTAACTAACATTCTTCATAGTGTCCAGTAAGAAATGTGATCATTATCTAAGAAAAACACAAAATTTTAGAATTTTAGATTCCTTATATTTTTGTATTTAAAAAAATTAAGAAAACGCATTGCACTTTGTTCATGACGTTGTTATTCATGCAATCCTAGAGTCTAAATAGGTATGATTCTGAGGTTTAAAATAATAAAAAACGTTTTCGCAAGTCAATGTGAACGTGAATTTTTTCAACGGAGTTACAATAAAAAACCAAAAATTAACAAAATATTATGTTATGCGTTAATTTATTAAAATATGTCCTAGGAGTTTAGTTAGGAACTGTTATGCACAACTAATATCATCTATAGTTGTTCCGGCCAACGAATGGAGTAGTGAAGGTCGTAGTATTCACGTGAATTTGTGTAATACGGTTGAATGTAAGCAGCCATCCATAATCATTATTTAAATTTTCCGAATAAAACTCAAATTTGACGTGAAATTCTAAATGAGGATTTTAAAAGACGTTACTAAAATTATTACGTGACAGCTCTACGGGTTGGTATATTATTATACGCCATTATAGAGACTACCGCCATATTACAAAACCGACTAGGCATCGAAGAGTAGAGATACAAAATAAACGATAACAAGATGATACAAACACCAAGGCCTGGGTCGTCCAGCTAACTATTATGGAGAAAGTGAAGACACCTGGGGTCACTGCTCCCGGAAGTAACACACCAAAAGGTAATTATCATAGATTCATTACTTAGAGATGCACTCGAATTAATTGCACTGACCCTAATCATAGGCAGAATTTTGTAAACAAAAACGCAACTATTATTACAGTGCCATCTACAAAGCAAAAAATAGACGACATCCATAAGTTTATTGAATAAATAGGTAACAGAGAAACATAAACTAGCCAAAAATAACTGTAAAGACACAAGAAGCTTGAGTACGAAATATGATGGCACATTCACCACAAATTGGAAACATGCAGCAATATCCAACAACGCAATAAAGGAATTCTTTAGAGAAATTAGATCCCGATAAATATGCTATGAGACTCGGAGACACTTAATAATCAAGAGTGGCTCAGAATATTAAAGAATTTCAAACAAATAGACTGTACGCCACAATTACATATAGCAATGCAGGACTACCTCAGTGAAAACAAAGCACCACTATAAAATAAAAGAACAATGAAATAATAACCAGTACTGCTGTACGGTTTGGCTGACTAAAAAGAATACCACTCTTGCATCTTTACAATTTTTATTGTACACGCTACTACAACACTACTGCAATTATCACTACTGTGAAGCTTAGTATACGGTTTACAACTGCCAAAGGATTCCCTCAAGGTTCTCTATCCTTGGATTAACTTAGCAGACAACAAACTTATCATTATCAAAAGGACCTCAAGGAAAACTAGGGAAAACAGAGCAGAACTCAGACTCAGAACTCAGACTTAGAACTTTTATACCAGCATGTGCTAAATTAGTTAATCTCATTCGAAGAGTTTCCATTCTGTTTTATCATTCCAGAGGGTGGGTCGGGTTTGAGTGTGTACTATTTCTGAATGGTATGTAATTATACGATAGAAATGGTTGCAGTTCAAAATAAAATTCTAAATTGCTAGAAGTTTAATCCCTTAATAATAAAAACACTTCCCCCATAGAGTATTTAACGTGGATGAAAGTGATTCAGTAATAACATCAGTTGAAAGGGGACTTCTATCAACACTTACAGTCTATATGTCTGCAAGTGGCAATTTTATTCCCCCTTTGTCATCATTCCAAGAAAAAGAATAAAAGTTGAGCTGTAAGATGGTACCCGGGAACCATTTTTGCTTTTTGGATGCACATTGTGGTTTGATTACTTTATAAAGTATACTAAACCAAGTTCTGACGATCCAGTTGTTTTGATTCTAAATCGGCATGTTACTTATAGTAAAACCATTGACCTGACAGAGAAAGAAATAACGTTCATACGATCGTACTGTGTTTACCATTACACTGTAGTTATAGGCTACGACCTTTGGACGCGTCCTTTATGGGTCCATTTAATACGTTTTACGTGCAAGCAACTGAAGAATTCCTCCGCAACAACCCTGGGACGGTTGTAACTTATTTTCAAGTTAGTAAGCTTTGCCAGCTAAGGAAATCAACGAGTATAGAGTGTTTGTTTCGTTGAACCCGGGTGTCTTTACAGACGCAGACATTGCCTTTGCTGGTGATAACTGTGACAAGAGATGATGACGCAGCGGAAGGTGTTGAAGATAAGGCAGCAGCTGAGGAAGATGGCAGTGATAAGAATTGAGGGAGTTGCTGTTCATAGTCATATGGATTACATTATGATAATTGCAACTCTAAAACAGCTGAGTCTGAACATTTTTCACAGGTAAGCATTCAAGTTGATGAAACTCAACCTAGCAGATCAGTTTGTGCCTAGATCCTCTGCCTAGATGCAACGTAAATGGATCTATACCTAACCGAAAAGTGGCTCGTAAGAAATATAAAGCAGCAATTATCACTTTCGTCCTTACAAGGTAGAGTTTTTATAGACGAAAGCAAAGTAAAAAACGAAATGAAGAGGACAAAATAACCTAAAAAAAGTCAAAACCAAATGTCAAAAAGTAAAAAACCCAGCCAAAAAAAGTAACAATCTAATGAAGGAAGAGAAAACTATTTGTTGAAGATTTAGAAGAAAATGAAGCGGATAAAGACGACCCTGATTCCTAAATGCCACACTGGACATTTTATCCAACTAGGCTGGGATTGTTGCAAGATACAAAAACAATATTTTCTATTGCTCGTACATTGACTATACTTTAAAAAAGGCTAGCTGTTAATGTCTGTCAAACAATGTCCCATCTATTTTAGACTTACTCTTCAAAAATGACAATCAGCTAATATTCTCTGTTGAAGTTGACTCCCCTATTGGTAAATCCGACCATGCTGTTATTATTACCCATATTCAGTTCAATCTACCAGTTTCTACCGTAAAAAAAAACAGGTTTTTGATAAGGTCAATCAGACTTTGTCCGAAACAAAATGGGATAATTTATTCGTAGGTAACTGCAACGAAATGTGGAAAACATTTCATAATATTATAAACCAGTGCACTTCTATCAATAAAACAACAAAAAAAAATGTATCAAAACAAAACAAAACGATGGATTACTTTAAATATCTTGACAATGATAAAACACAAACGAAATCTGTGGAAAAAAAACGCACAAAGAATGCAAACGACTTCATAGAAATTTCTCAAATATAGTGAAAGAAGAACTTTCATAGTCACGTCAATATTACGAAGAAAACATCATTAATAGTACAAATACTAAAAAAATTTACAAATACTTACGCTCCAGTCTCTCTTCAAAAGAAAGCACACCGCTACTTAAAAACACTGACGGATCTGCATGTTCTTCGAATTTCGAAACGGCAGAACTTTTATCCTTATCCTTTTCTCAACCGTTCTTCTCCGAACCAATTCTTCTCCTGGACCTGACTCCCTATCTCCCCTTTTCTTGAAAAAGTGTGCTAAATCTGTTTCATATCCTCTTTCAAAAATAATGAATAAATTATTTTTGCAATCATCTGTCTCTCACGAATGGAAACTAGCAACAGTCACCCTTATCTTCAAAAATGAAAACAAGTTGAATCCAAATAACTACCATCCAATAAGCCTAATATCTGTCGTATGTAAGATTATGGAATTCATCATCTTTGAGTCGATGTATGAGTTTCTGATGTCTGAAAAAATTATTCCTGGCAATCAATACGAGTTTGTTAAAGATCGATCAACCCTGACTAGCCTTCTTAGGTGTGTCAACGCCTGGTCTAAAACTGTTGATGACAGTAAGCCTGTAGATGTTATTTACATTGACTTCTTAAAAGCTTTTGACAAAGTACTTCACCAAAAACTTTTATACAAGTTAGAAAATGCTGGCATCACCGGAAACTTAAAAGAATGGATATCAAGTTTTTTAACAGGAATGTATTTTAAAGTCAGAGTTGGTCTAGAACATTCAAACGAAAGACCTGTTACGAGTGGTGTTCCGCAAGGTTCAGTTCTCGCTGTTTATTGTATACGTCAGCGATCTTTAGCGCACTATTACTAATTGTATGTCTGTCTTTGCCGATGACATTAAAATCTTTGGAAATCCTCTCACAAACCATGTTACCCTCCAAACAACCTAAATGCATTACAACACTGGTGTTCTACCTGGCTCCTTCCGCTAAATGTGAAAAAGTGTAAAGTGCTCCACATCGGTAAAAATAACTCGAATGAACTTTATTACTTAAATGGACATGTGTCACTGTTAACCAAACTCTAACGTGGAACGATCATATATCTTCAGTAGTTAAACTTGCAAACCCCAAACTATATCTTGTCAGGTAATCCTTTTCTACTATCTCACCTATGAGCTACCGCAAAATACACAAACGTTACGTGCGTCCTATCCTAGAATACGGCGGTCCAGTATGGAATCCTGCTCTAAATCGAGACCAATAACTATTGGAAAACTTTCAACGTCGGGTGACACGACTTTCATACGGCCGAAGTAGATCTTCATACACGGAACGGTTAAAGGAAATAAACCTTATTACATTCAAAAACCGTCGCCTCCGAGGTGATTTAATACCAACGTATCACATACTCAAATTCAATTTTGGAAATTTAAAATCATTATTCTCCTTGTACCCCAGTCAATAGAGCAAATAACAAAAAATTGTTGACAAAAATAATAGTAGGATACCGCCTACGCCATGTAATTGTAAATAGTATAAAGTACCTTATATTCATGTTTTATACCAAAAATGAATTGTCATTATATTGTTAATTATCATTTCGATTCAAAAAAACGTGTTTTTTCTCAACTTTTTTTCCTGAGTGAAAAGTAACGAACCAATGTTATTGGTGTGAAAAGAAAAGTTGTAGAGGATAAAAATACGAATAAAATGAGCACCAATTAGACTCGATCAGATAATAACTTTACCGAGAAAAATCGGAAGAAGTGAATTTTTGGATTTTTTCTTTAAATTCGTAAATACATTACTTAGTGTGTGCAAAATCCTGTAATTGTCGGAAAATTAGTTTATGCAATATTGCGATTTAAATTGTTTAAAGCAATATATTCAATCGAGGCTGAATGCTCGTGTGGTCGTTCAATTGTCAGAAATAAAAAAAATGTAAAGATGAAGTACGAAGGAACAAAACGTATTTTCTCATTTTCGATAAAATGATATTTAACAAGCAAAAATTAACTCAAAGATGACTGAAAATGACCGAGTGTGAGAAAATGGCGGAGTAGTGGGGTACTCGTCCGCTAGAGGCGTTTGAGGGGACTGCGATTTATATAAGCACGCTGCGGACGGGTACTCCCATTACTCCCCTGTTCTCTCGCATTCGGTCATTTTCAGTCATGTTTGCATGCATTTTTTGCGTGTTAGATATCATTTTATACGTTTTGTTTCTTCTATTTCAGCTTCACAATTTTTTTTTTATTTCTGACAATCCGACAACCACACAAGCATTTACCTTCAATTAAATATATTGCTATAAAAAATTTCAATCGCAATTTTGCATAAACTAAATGCCCGACAGTTGCAGGGTTTTGCACACACTAAGTGCGTATCATTAACTCCTATTTCCTGAAAGATTTATGCTACATCTCAAAAAATGACGGATATACAAATTACAAAAGAAGAACTTAAATATTTCACTTTTTCCGATTTTTCTCGGAAAATTATTACCTGATCGAGTCAAATTGGTGCTCATTTTGGTCGTATTTTTATCCTTTTCACTCAGGAAAGAAAAGTTGAAAAAAACACATAACTCCCCATTTTATTTGCAACATGTGGAGTATAAACAACATAATCGATAATAATAAGTCGATTTAAGTGAACAGATCCTGTCTTATCAGTTTCGGAGTTTTTTCTTACATAATCAAGCAAACAAAACCATAAACACATTATTTACCATTAAATAGTGTCTTGATAAATAGGTCAAACTATTAAAAACACGCAAACGAGCGAATCACATGTTACTATTTTACAAGCAACGCAGCCTTGTTTGATACAAACTTAATTCTAGTTAATCATTATTGAAATTATGTTCTTGCTAAATAAGATTTATTGTTTACAAAAAAGAAAATCGACCTACATACTAATTGCACATTAAGTGCACCTAAAATCGTCCCAAAACGTATTTTGTTGACCAACTGCAAGATGGATACGGAAAGAGAAAAAAAATACATTTTCTTAAATCCATAAATTAACACGCAGATGTTACTTTTGGTTTTAATTCTGTAATTTTCTGGAATGCCATGACTTAGTCTGTAATAACACCCACAGTATTGTGACCAGTCGCGCCAGGTCATTACATATAAGGATAACCATTTTTTTCGTACCTACAGTCTTTTACACCGTATGCTTTTACCATGTGTTCAAAGTTGCTCAAGTTTAAAAGATAATTAATTTCCTATGTTAATTCATTCAAACAAATTCTTCTTAATTATTTTTAAATAAACTGGTTCTCTTTTTTCAAAAGAAAGCTGGATTAATCACGGTTTCTTTTATTATAAATTGATTATCTGCGGCTTTAATTAATCAGATTAACAAATTGTGCCAAAAAGAATTAACTTTTGTACGTCAAGATAAAGATCTTACAGAAACGGCTACTGTTTTGTTCTTCTTTTAATAAGGTGTTACGTAACGGATAATTATTTTAAACACTCCATTATTAATAAACAATAGCGACTAATTTAATTCTGCGAAATCATTTTTTATTAAGCAGATGATTTTGTATTACCAAAATAATTGCCATTTGCTTATTTGGGTGTTGTTAACAAATTGGTTAAAATTTCGTTCGATATGGCTTTGCACGGATCTACGACGGTTACGTAAAGCAAAGTAAACAATGGAATTAAGAAACATTGTTATAATGCATGTGTGAGAAATTTGATCATCTGAATTACATTGTTTATTGATTTATGTTGTGATTATTGAAACATATTTTATTACTTATTATTGCGTGTTTTATGGTGGTGATAAAATTAAAAAATAAAAACATTGATATCTTAATTTTTGGCAAAATTTATTGTACATTGTTTTTATTTAAAGCGATAATTACATACGTTATCGCCAACAAAATTAATCAACATATTTAAACGATAAAATTATCATGTTTAGATTATACAGGTCGGTTGTTAATTAAAATTATAAATTAATTTAAATGAAAATTCGCAAAAATTCAGTTAATGTTATTCAATCACTGATAATGTTATCAAAAAGTAATCACTTAGCCAGGAATCTGTAGCCAAGCTTGTAGAGCAGCAACTATTAATTAATTTTGTTTTTTAGGGAGAAAAAAAACACCTACATTCGAAAGAGAATTTGAAAACTGAATTTGTTGGTCTGAATCTATATCCTCCGGTGCTGCCGACGAACATTCTATCACACCCAAATAAAAAAAGCTTTTAACAATTAAAACAAGATAAGAATCTACAACATACTGTTTATAATATCTTTAAAACGAATAATGTTGATGTTCAAAATAAATCATTTTTTTAGTGTTTTTATTCTCGATTTGTTTGGTTGTTGACCATCAAAAAGTGCCACAAATTTTAGGGTGATACATTTAGATGTGGTTACAAAGTGTAATTGCAGTTTCAAGATCATTACACAACATGGTCCTTTGTGCCAGATAAGTTTCAAGCTGAATAATCTAATTGGATTAATCCAAATCAAGAAAAAAGTAAATACAGATCAAAAAATTGTTCATCAGAAAAACTGTAGAAAATTTTCCAATACATTACAAATTTATTCTTTACATTGGGTGCCTTATGTTTGAATAGACAAAATTGTTTAACTAATATTTTTAAACGCATGTTTTGCATTTACGTGTACATTCATCTTTCAATTTAAAATTTGATACAAAAATGTTTTGAATTGCCCTGAAAATGTCATTTAGCGACCTTCGCTTGTATGAAATTATCATGGATGAAAACAAGAAAAGAAACTGATCTATTCGTGACGAGGATGCAAAAAATTTCAATGAAGCTCTTACAAAAAAGATAAAACTGTCAGAAACATTAGGAAAAGTGGACGAAATCAATAGAGTTTAAAAAAAACTAGTAATAGGACGGATTTTACCATAAAAAAACGCAACGAATAAGGACAATCAACAAAAATCAAGAGATTTTTGAAACAAATAAAAACCAACCAAAGAAATAAGACACACATTAAAACTCGATTAGATATACAGGGTGTCCCAAATAAGAGTGACTGATTTTACTAGTCTCACTAGTTTATCAAAAAAGATTTTTTAAGCTTGGCTGGCATTTCATCTCATCAACATAGGGTGTTTTACTAATGTTGGTCAAATTTAAAGGAAAATATGTTTTATTTTAATATGGAACACCCTATAATTTTAATCTCATTCGAAAGAACAATCATTCTCCTTTCCAAAAATGTATAGTTTTCTATCTTTTGTTTCATTAACAACAAAGATAATCGAGGTTTCATGTAGTAGTACATTTTTTAATTAGTAGTTTTATATGAACGTATTTTGATGCCTAAAATCAACTCATGATATGACGGTTTGACGCATAACAAAATCATTTAAGTCGGTTTCATATCGTATGCATTTTTAATTACGTAAATAATTGCCAACAAATCTGACAAATAGTTTATTTAGTAAGAAAACATAATAACATTATTCAATACAACAAAAAAGTTACAATAAATGCTGCATATGCCTACCCTCTTCGTTTACGCATAACTGTAAGCGAAATTTTAAATTTTCAAATGAATTTTCTAACATTTCTTGCGGAATGTTTTCAACAATGTTCCTGATATTATTTTTTAGTTCTGCTAAATTGTTAGGATTAGGATTGTAGCACCTATTCTTTACATATCCCCAGAGAAAAAAATCTGGGACAGTTAATTCAGGAGACCGCGGTGCCCATGAAACCTCGAATATCTTTGTTGTTAATAAAACAAAAGATGAAAACTTAGATTTTTGGAAAGGAGAATGATTGATCTTTCGAATGAAATCAAAAATTATAGGGTGTTCCATTTAAAATAAAACATATTTTCCCCTTTGAATTTGACCAACATTAGTAAAACACCATGTGTTGATGAGATGAAATGCCAGCCAAGCCTAAAAAAATCTTTTTGTTAAATTAGTAAAACTAGTGAAAACCCCATCTCTTTGGAGCAATTAATAAGCTGGGAATTTATGTTTAAAATCAGTCACTCTTATTTTGGACACCTTGTATAAAGAGGTTTGAACAAAATTAAACAAATGGTAAACAACAAGAAATTACGAAGAAATAAATGAAAGGGATATTCAGGTAATGGGAACTAACGAAACCCAAAAAAGGGCACGGGGAACACAGTTTTAAACAACAAGTACCAACTAAGATATTCGAAAATTGATAAAACCAAAAAAACAATTGAATGAGTAGCACTGAAAGCAAATGAAGAAATAGATAAGAAAATAGTGAACTGGAAGCCATAAACTCTAGAATTATCAATGTAGAAGTAAATCTGGAAACATATAAATACCAAAGAAAGATAGAAATACAAAAAAAATTGAAAAATTCTATCATCGAGAAAACCGAAAAGACTTTAAATCAGAACCGCAATCTAATTCTGGATTTCGGCATAACAAATGACATGTTAATAAGGAATACGCTATATGACCATGGAAAACAACCTCAATATACATTTGAATTACAAAAAGTATAACAGTTTATACAGGGTGTTTCTAAATTGATGCGAAATATTCAACAGGGTAATTTTTCAGCAAAAATTAAGGGGACTTTCATATAAAGTTTTGTTCAAAACCACTTTCCCTCAGTTACAGCCCCTTAAAGTTAGGGGGAAAAACAGTTTTTATTTAATATGTCCACTATGGAAGAAGTTAGAGGAATGAAATTTGGCAGATAATTGATGCTAATAAAGTGACATTTTTTGGCGGTTTTTGTAACCCTGCAAAGTTTATACAAGAGGGTGAAAAAATTAACCCTTATAATATGACATCATTTGACACCGGCCTACTTAATTTTTTTAAACTGACCATAACCCCTCTGAACGTATGTGAAAAAGGAATGAGTAATGCTTTATTTTTCTGTGATCAAACTAAGAATTTTACGAGAAATAGCAAAGACATGAAAAAGTTGCAGTTTGAATATGTCTTTTTAAATAAAATTGTTAAGTAGGAAAATGTAGACGCATTAAAAAGTTCTGAGGCAAAATATTATAAGGGTTAATTTTTTCACCCCTTGTATTATACTTTGCAGGGTTATAAAAACCGCCAAAAAATGTCACTTTATTAGCATGAGTTATCTGCCAAATTTCATTCTTCTAACTTCTTCCATAGTGGACATATTAAATAAAAACTTTAAGAGGGGCTGTAACTTGGAAGGAAAGTGGTTTTGAACAAAACTTTATATGAAAGTCCCCTCTTAATTTTTGCTGAAAAATTACCCTGTTGAATATTTTGCATCAATTTAGAAACACCCTGTATAACTTGGACGTATAGGTTGAAAAACATGCAGAACTAGGAACAGATCACAAGAAGAAGTTAAAGAACAAGAATTAGAGGAAATGTGGAATAGCTTCAATGGAATAATCAAGACATACAGGGTGGCCCATTAGTGCGAGGAAGGTGGATATCTCGCAAAATATTGGGGTTAGAAAATCAATGAGCTGCACATTTTACAATTATTTTCGTTAATACGAAAAAAGTGCGACATACCAAAGTTATGTTTTTTTAAATAGAACTACCTATTTTTTATTACAAATTTGGATTCCTTGGGAAATTCTAATGTGATTTTATGCATTATACATAGTGTCTAAAATAGAGGTTTTCGCATTATTTCACTTTTTCCGGAGAAATTGACTTTTCGAAAAATTAAATAACTCAGTTATCCTGGAATGTACCAACTGCGATTTTCAGCTGCATATGCATTACGTGCTAACTACAGCTGATTGTCCACGTTTCCAACCTCGCTTGGTTTTTGAGTAATCAGTTATTTGTTGAACTCCCTAAATTTATGGATAACTTGATTTATTCAAATGGCACCACGTAATTTTATAGTACCGTTGAACGTCGAATCTCATGTTTAGTGATACAATTGTAGGTATCTAACTCTTACTCAAAATCCGCAAAAACTCGTAAGAGTTAGATACCTACAACCTTATCATTAGAATGCTTATGAAATTCCACGTTCAACAGCACATAAAAAATTAGGTGGTGCCATTTGAAAATCAAGTTTACCATGAATTTAGGGATTTCAATTTAAATAATTGATTACTCAAAACTTAGCAAGGTTAGAAAGGTGAACAACTAGCTTTAGTTAGCACATGTAATGCATATTAAAGCTACGAAATCGCAGTTGGATAAATTCCAGGACAACTGAGTTATTTAGTTTTTTCGAAACGTCAATTTTTCCAAAAAAGTGCAATAATGCGAAAACCCTCCATTTTAGACATTATGTATAATGCATATAGTTACATTAGAATTTCTCAAGGAATCCAAATTTGTAATAAAAACTAGGTGGTTCCATTAAAAACGAACACCCGGTATAAACGAAAATAATTTTAACATGTGCAGCTCATTGATTTGCACAACTTTTATTGCAAAAGTTTTTTTCTAACCCCAATATTTTCCGAGATATCCACCTTCCTCGCACTAATGGGCCACCCTGTATGTGGAACAAGAAAAATAAATGGAAATAGAAAAAGCAGCAGATAGTGGAATAAGAAGGTATAGAAACCGTAAGAATAGATGACACTGCAAAATATACACAAAAACAATGAAATTAACCAAGAAGTGAAGAAGGCAAAAAACAAAACTTGAGAAGATTTTTGGTAAAGAGATAGAAAGAGAGTATAGCTCAAACAAAATACCAGCAAATATTTAATATTGAAGAACACAATACAGAGCTCAAAACTGAAACAGAAGAAAGAAGAATTCCAAAAAGATAAAAACAAATACGAAATAAAAGAAAAGGAAAAAAATGTGCACACAGAAGAAACAGAAAACGAAACATCACAAGAATAAACAAGACAGACACTCAAAACAGTGGAAACTGTAAAAGCAGCAAGAGTGGGATAAAATTACACCAAGATTAAACAAAAGGAGAGGAAAAGAAATGATAAAATGGATGATATTGATATTTAATAAAGCTTGGGCAAGATAAAATACCCAAAGACTGGAAGAAAAACATAATTATATAAAAAAGGAAATTAGTGTAAGTGTGAAAATTATACAGCGATATGCCTGACCTCAACGCAATTAAAAAAACATACAAAAATAATAGAAAACAAAGAAGAAAGGTAGTACCTAACTGAAAAACTAGAAGAAAAACAAGCAGCATACATGAAAGGGAAACAAATACAAGTTTATATAAGATTAACATGAAAGGTAGTAAAAAACATAAATATAGAATGGAACTATTGATCTGAAAGGTGACTTTGATACCGTACCAAGATTGTGGCAATGTCTAAAAAGAAATAGAAATATCAGAAAAATTTAAGATATATATATATAAAATTAAAACAGAGGTGAATATAAAAGGAAAATTCTTGAGAGAACTTAAGATGCAGAGGGATATCAACTAGGAAGACAATTGAGTCCTCTACTTGTCAACATTCCCGTCAAACAATAACAGTTGGGTGCAAAGAGTTACACTCTGTGGTAGATCTTGAGTTATAAAATCAGTGAAATTGATTTTTATTTTATTTTTATTTTTATTATTTATTGTATTATCATATCATTTGTCATTATAATCAACCGGTATTTTATCAAATCGAAATTACATTTTAAAATCTTTTATTCTTTTGTAACTATCATACGCTAGTAAGTTATCTCTATTAGCATAATTCTTGCTAAAACACCCAGAGCCAGACGACATAGTGCTATTGGAAATAATCATCCCAATACGCAAAAGATCCTAAATTAATGGTACAAAATATTAACCCAGATGGGCATGGAAATATACCCAAGAAAAACAGAAGGTGTGATGAAAAAAGTTTTGCAATAGAGTACTTAGCAACAATGAAACAATAAACACAGAAATCCAAAGGGCACACAAGTTTTCTACCAGCTAAACAAAACAATTCTAAGAAAGAAACCTGATCGGTAACTACTAAGCACAACATCAAAATAATAGCGGCAAAAATTAAGTTCGCCTAGAAAATATCAAAAAAAATTAAAAAACAGATGCATAAATGAAGATATAAGAGAAGGCGTAGGACAAAGATCAACAACCAAGATTATAGAAGTAGAACAACTGAAATGAAGAGTAATGCAGTTGCCAGAAAACAAACAGATTCTAAAAAACTGAGAAACGACTGGTGGGAAGACCAAGCAAAAATGTGGAACAAAAAATAGAAAAACTTGCAAAGAAAAAAGGGAAAACAGTCAATCAACCAATGATACTGGAAGAGACAGAAAAAAGTGGAAAGCATGGGTAGACACTCCACTACAGCTGATGCACAGTAAGGCCGATTCCTAAAAGCTGGTCAAAAGTCACAAAATCAAGTTTCATTTTGTAAGATTTAGAGTACATGGGTGGATAGAGAAATGTTTAAAGAGTATAATGGAACATTTTATAAAGGCTAGTGAAATATATCTGGCAAGTATAAGCCAGTACAAATGAGACTTCCGCGCAAGTAATAGCTCGATCGTTTGAGCTCATACTCAAGCGTCATATTCAAAAATTTGTAGAAAATCGTACAGTTGGTCTTTCTTAAATGGAGGTTTCAGAATAAAGAAATTAGTTTATTATTACATGCGTAAAAAGTGTAACAGATACAAATAAATTAATACCTAAATAATGTCTAAAATAGGAAAAATTGAAAATTTACGCGCAATCATTGTAGAAAAATAGAAAAACAGTTAATTGTTCCGCAGTGTTCCGTAACGAAACAAGTTTCAAAATAAAGTTTATACTCTTATGTAACAAAATTATTAACAATCAGCTGCCACTAGGTGCCACTCCGTGTTTAGTGCACATTTGAATTTAACAAATCACCAGTGGCGGCTTGTCCATATGGTCATTTGGTTAATGACCTCCCAAAATTTTGACAATATATAAAAAATATTCATTATTACGTGTTTTATTAAAATAGGTAATTAAGTCGCAAGTACCATAACTTAACATTTATCGGCCGTCGATCGTAATTCATCCTCTTCAATCTTTGGGCTGGCGGTGCGAATTGTCCTCATTGAATTAGATCTACCCGAAAAACTCGAAAACGTGCAGCGCCCGAATAAACGCGAACGTCCGAAACAATAATCAACTTTGGGTCATGAGCCGGATCCCGCAGTTTACGTTGACTTCGTATAGGGTGTACAACTACGCTCGATTTTTGATTCGATTTTCGCGTGTTTTAAATCAATTTAAGAATTACTAAAAAGTGCTAACAAACTTAATTTTACAAAATTAGTTGAGTTCAAGGCAAATGGTCGTCCTTTGCCAGAACTAAGTTTACGACAGACTAGCAAAGACAAAAATAAAGATGTTCATCGAAACTTTCGCAAGGTAATGTACGATTTAGCTAACTGGATATGTGGTTGTGAAGTATCAAATGTATTTTACTGTTTTGTTTGTTTATTATTTTCTAAAGACTCGTCAGACTCGCTATAGTCCAAATCCGGTGTCAGAGATTTAAAACATTTAAAAGAGGAAATAAAAAACATGTTTCGTCTGCAGAACACATGAAATGCTCGGTAAATTTTGCAACCGTAGGAAATGTTGATATTCGTACACAGCTAGACAATGCTTATAGAAAATCCCTTAGAGATTTGAATGAGAATGTTTCGAAAAATCGCTATATTTTGAACAAAATTGTAGATTGTATAAAATTTTGCGGTGCATTTGAGTTATATATAAGTATGCCTATTTTTAAATTAATTTTGACCTCCCAGTATAATTGACCACGAGCCGCCACTGCAAATCACAAATTTATACTAAGTTTAACTCATATAGCCGTAACTAGAAAAAGTCCTGTAACATGTTTACATACCGTTTCGAATTCACTGTCACTGTGACTTCATTTTCCTCAAAGAACTAGAAACCAATAATTCCAACACTATGACTTTTTGGGATTACAAAAGCCTTTGATGCAATTCTAGAAAATTGATATCAGCCCAGAAGCGCTTGTTGTGTTTGTTAACGGATCCAAACAAATGATACTAAGCTTTTCACTAAAAACGACAGAAACGACTTCAGAAGAACTTAGCACACCTTCTTCCAAGATTTGAAGTTACATTCAGAAAGTTCCTGCCCAATCGCCACCTATGGATGGAAATTAAGATCATAATGGAAATTTCTTCTCACACAACAATAGGAAACCCCAAGGGCAGAAGCATGTTTGCGCAGAGAACGCCGTGGTGATTGTAACATTGAAGCTCTCACTGCCTCAATGTTCTCAGTTGATCTAATGAACCGAGGGACTTCAGGTCAGGTCCTGCACACTTCCGGTTTGTCTAAAGGTAGTTGCTATCACAGAACATGCGTTCGAAAAGTATATCTCAACGGCAAACGCATGCTTTAACGCATCATGACACTTGAACTGTGGTGGGACAAAACTTTATAGACTCGACTCTTAAACGACACTATCATTCTGCTACAACATCAACTAAATGGCACATACATTAAAAAAAAAGTTATACTTGCACACCCTGTATCATAGATAGGTAGATCTGATTGTTAAAACATTTGAGAAGTTAGAGTGTCACTTCGCCTTGTATCTTTGGAAAGTAAACAAGTAAATCTGACTTTGTTTTTCCTGTAATATTCTTAGAACCAGTTTAACAAAGCTTGGTTAAATTTAATCATTGATTAAAGACAATTGTTGCTATGCTTATTCGTTGGATACAATTGTATTTAATCAATGATTAAATTTAACCAAATTTCGTGGAACTGACCCTTAGAGACATATTGACTATTCTATCTATGATTCAGTGACAATTTTAATTTCTGTTTGGCAATGGTCAAGCGTTGGTTGATAATGTTGATTTTTAATTTTGAAACCCGGAAACAAGGAAGCGTTGTGGGACAGTTTTATTTATAATAGATTTTTTTGTGTAAACAATATTGCTATTGCAAATCCAAAATTATTAATATACAGGGTAGTCCTCTTTATATCTAAAAAAACTGTTCGACAGCAAGAACTGGTAATAGAGGCCGCAGTGTCAACAATGCGCGCGCATTGTGCATCTTATTCATGCACACTAATATTATCTTTGTCTAGCAAACTGAAAGAGTCCATTGTAGTGTTAACCTTTTACCAATTTATCGCAAAATAGAAAAAAAATAGTGTTACAGTTTTCCATTTTGTAGATCCTCAATAGTAGCATTAATTATGTTAAATCGATTATCAAAAAGTTTCACTTTATAAGCAGTAGACCTAGTAGCTTGACTTTGAAAAACTAATGAGTGGCGTTTGAATGACCATACCATTCAGGTGAAGGTAGATCATCGTCAAATTAAAATGAACTATAAAGAAAAGTGTCATAATTGATGCAATAAGATCTGTTTCTTTCTCAATAACTAACAAATACGGAAACCATCAATTTGCTTTAAACTTCGTTAAAACTGTGTCAGTATAGTTTTAGTGATTAATATATGATTTCGTAAAAGAATTTTAGTGTTAAATATTTTTATTTATTTTCCGATCGTTTTATACAGAAAATTGTAATTAGTGTGACACATTAATCTAATGCGTTATTTTTAAAAAAACATGGTTTTTATGGTTTGTTGACTATTTTAATGTTTTTACTGAAGTAACGTAAATGTCGTAAAAATTCAAAAATTGAACCAATGAAATGTTTGTCAGTGACCCCAACACACTTACGAAGCTTAGAATATTTTCGTTTAAGTACGTCTCCCCTAAAAATATAATTTTAGTTCATTAATTTTGCAAAATTGACATTAAATTATTAATTCACAGGAAATTACTTTGAATGAATTCAAATTACAATGTAATAATAGCATTGCATTAAGTAGCTGTGAATAATATCATGGGATTTATTTGTAAAGAAATAATGTCAGTGAACTAAATAAGTGTCCTGTATTGTATTTATAAACATAAATGTTCTAAATTTAGGGTACTGACATAATGATGATAATTTGTACTATTTATTTTTAACTCAGGGGTGTTTCAAAATCCCGCGTGTCTGATTTGTGGTTGAATTTGTTTGACAACCAAAATATTAACTGTCAAACAACAATCACCAGTACGATGACATGTTAACAGTAACAAAATGTCACGAGGAAAATACCCGTTACTAATTACCTTTGAGAGCAAACCTAAATACGAATATAAAACTGTTATAATTCGATAGATTAAAATGTTGACGTAATGGATTTAACAGAAAACAATCGAATATTTTTTGAAGCCCCGAGTTTAAAATTATAATACCTAATTAAGAGTTATAATTAACGAAACCGGTGTAATTGTGTAACTCTAGTTTTCAATATATATTTTTCACTGTTATGTCTGATGAGTTAGTAATTGAAATAACTTTTACACGTGCATTAATAATTACGTAACATTTTTGAAACCATTATGCTATATTTCTAGCATTCAATTTGGTTACATGGGTTTTGAAAAATTTTGTTGTGGTTTGTTAATCCGGATCTCTTCGATAATCCGGCCAAGTATTTCAAGGAAATTGTATAATATTACTGTAGGTAATTTTTATACGGTATTAGCCTAAAAAATATAGAATTTGATTTTTATTCGTAGGTACCACTTTAATTTATATAATTAATTGGATTCCCAATGGTCGTTAATTGAATCGTAAAACCAACTACAACAATGGTTATATCTACAACAAAATATTTTATAATTTAAGGGCGCTAGTGTAATTACAAATGTTCGAAGCATCTAAACAAATTTTATGATGATTAATCGTCAATTAACATTTTTTAATTTGGAAATAATACGACGGTATTAAAACTTTAAGTAGTTTAGTTCAAACTAATGCAATTTGCTCTTAACCGTTTTATTGTAATAATAAAATTTCAATTCGTCAGCTTATAACTAACGATTAATTAATAATGGGCATTTAAAATCCGTTTTAAACATTAATTATTATTAGTGCAGATTTTATGTCTGGGTTGTACATTAAAATTGTTGTGTGCAGTACGTTTTATGTTTTCACGATTATGTTCGGGGTGATTAATTTTACTTGAAATAACGTTTTATATTTTTCCGTCGACCTCATTATAAAATTGAGTTTTACGTACTCCCTGAATAATCATAAAGTAACACTTTTTTAAATATAATACTTTTCGTCCGCAAACACTTTTCGTCCGCAAACATCTGTCAATGTCAATTATTATTTTATGTCAAATTAAATGAAGTCGAAGTAACCAGTATGAAAACCCATTTTTAAGAAAGGATGAATTTAGTGACTACATAGGATATTACAGTACATACTGAAACATTTTAGATACTGCAGAATATTGTTTGTTTACTTCCATTTATAACCTCAATTTCTCAATCCCACACAACTTTGAACAAAAACAATTTGTTGTTCAAATTACAAGTAAATGATTTTAAGTGCTTTGAAATGATATTAATAAATTGTTTATAGTTTCTACAATGTGCGAAGCATATAGAAGAGCCTGGTTGTAATCTCACAATACTCGATACATTGTTTTCAATATGTAACACTTTAACTTCTTTAAAGTTATTCATTTATAAGGTAAGACAGAATTCATACGACTTGAGATTGCTTTAGACAATTTTATTAGGTAACATTTTGATACAGAAGCGGAGTTCCGATACAAAATTTTCACGATCATAAAATACAAAAACTTACAGTAGAAGTGAGTTAATTATGGGTACCTTTCTATTACTGTATTTGATTGATGTAAATAAGTAATAATGCTAATGGAAAACACAAGAACAGTAATTACTTGTGAAAAATCATTTGAATATTGATTCTGTCGCAGGAAAAAACAAAAATAGAATCATATAAGCCATCAACATTACTGGGTTCAAGATTTATTCGTACACAAAAACAAGGTGAATTTCACAGTTTTCAATAAGCTGAAAGAAGATTATTACATTTTTGAAACATTTTCGGAGTGAATCAAAAACTACGTTTGCATACTTTCTTACGGTCAGGCAATATTTTTATTGAATATAAAATGATTATAAGTCTGACCACGGTACAAACTCAGTCTTATAACTATTATATGTCCAATTAGTAAGAATCGACTTTAATGTGTTTAATAGGAGAAACTTCATTACATCTTTGATCATAAACAATTAAAGAAATGCATTAATTTTGAGGGTAGGCTTCCAACTATAACTACATTTTTAAATATACTTCAAAATAACACTACCTAAATGTAATTTTTATTATTTTAATAAATTATAAAAAAGTACATGTTTTACCTATTACCTATCATAATCAAGTGCTCTTATAAAAATTATGTGATTGTTGTAAACAAATGCTTTATCGGTACAATATTCGAACGCGGAAAGCTTTTATTTCCTTTAATAAATTTTGACACAAATGTTACAATACTGAACGGTGAAGTGAACATTAGGTACAGTAAAATCAGAACAAACGTAAAATTTTTGTTTAAAATTACTAAACATTTTGTTTTCAGTAAACGGTAATAAATAGAAAATTAATTAATTTAAGGTCAACGGAAAAATTAATATGTACCTCGGAAAAAAGTGCTTTTTAATAACCTCGCCTGTTTGCTTGCCTCGGCTAACGCCTCGGCCAGCAAATTCAGTCTTGTACATAAAAGTGCACTTTTTGTCCTTGTTACATAAATAACTATTTTATAACTATTAGAAAAGTACGATGAAATTACATATCGTATCACATTGCACTCGCGTGAGCGCGGCGCAACGTCATGACTGACGAGTGTTGTATTATGATTGGTGACCAAGATTATTTTGGCACCAGCTAAATTATTAAAAAGTGGTGTTAAAATATTTGAATATACGCTAGCGCTACTGCGTTCAGGCGTATACTCTCAGTATAGATGAGGAGAGAAAGAGCTAATAAAGTTCAATAACGGTCGAATATCACTCAACTTTTGTATGCAATATTTAAGCTTAAATCAAAACTATTATTATTTTGAAAATTTGTAGGTAAAAATAATAAATTTTTCGTAGCAGTTGCTAATGTCAATTAATTTATAGGCTAGTTTATTAGTTTAATTCCAATCGTACCATAAATATTTTATGTAACTCGTAAATAATAATTAATTTTTGTACTCTTTTGTTATATGTGTGTGTGTTATTAAATTCAATTATAATTTTCAGATTTCAATAGCTATCGTAATATTTTAAAGTGACGCGTCGTAAAACTATAAAATAAGTTAGCACTTTTTATCAAAACGTTTTACCGTCATAACAATCAATCTTAAAACAAATTAGCATTTTAGAATATATTACTTTATATGAAAGCATTGATTCAAGAAATTCTTTTAAAATCTAATCAAACCTGCGTAAAAACGTGGAATAAAAATAATTTCGAAGAATCGGAGGATGTTTACAGTATTAGTCTGAAAAAGTTTCCCGTTCTATCCTTAAACAATTACAGCAAAGCACTCTTCCGGGATGAAAACCCACCATTACTCATAAATTGCTATTGTATGTAATATAACTGATATAGATCTGGTCGAAACTAGAACGTTATACAATTTGTCACCAAAGAGGAAATAGGCGAACACTTAAATGAAAGTTTTCTAAAATACTTTATGATTCACTTAGTCATCGAATTTAATAAAAGTGACATCACTTACTATGTGTAACACTAACATCACGAGGTTGATGATCTAACTATGCAAATTTTGAAACAATATTGAATATTTCAAATAAATCTTATTCGTTCCGTTATAAACAAATTATATTAATCGGGAGCTTTGAAATACAAGTGCATTATTAATTCCAAGCGATTAAGTTAAATAATTATGCAACCAGATCTTTTAGATTAATGCATTTCCTGTTTTTTCTGTGAATAACTTAAACTAAATATACTAATACCAAAAATGTGTACAATCATGATTTAAATTACAATAATTGTCACCAACAATTTTCTACCCTTTTGCTTTTTTTAAATTTTTTTCTGAAGAAAAAGCTTTTTAATAAACATTTTAATATATTATAATTATAAAATTGAGATAATACCCTAAAAAAAAAAAAAAAATAAATATTCAAGAAACAGCAACAAAACAAAATATTATTACATCGCCAAAAATGGTTTCTTTTTTTGTATAACTAAAAACGATAATGTAAGCAACTCGTATATGAAAATAACATAATAAATAACACCAAAAACAATGCTTGCAAATGTTATTGAATGACAAACAAATATTCCCCGTATAATGCCACTTTTTTTATTTAATATTTTTAGCGAGGAAGTTAGATTAAGAGTGTAGCACAATTTATTTTTGCATTTTTTCTACATGGTTTCTTTTTCATGTGCACTTTTTTCGTAGGTTCTCTATTCTTTTAATTTTATACAAGGGTTTTTCCTTGAGTATTTTCTCGCTTCAGGGATTATGCCCAAAATATAAATAAAGTATTTAGCAATTCGGTATTTTCCAACTTTTAATAAAATGTGTAAAATCGAAGCCCATACATATAAAAGACGTTCGCCAGTAGTACTTTTCAAAAAGTGTATTTAACTTAAATACTGAAAACTTGCGCCGAGATCAGGTCGGCTACGTCGTGACGTCAGTTCTCGTATAAATAACATAATATGGGTTATTTGATTTGTATGCAAATTTCTATGGCTTTTTCTCTTCTCCTGGCTTCTTCTTCTTCTACCAGATCAGATGCTTTGAGGTCAGACCTAAGGTCTATGTTTCTTACATAGTATGAAATTTCGTAAAACTTTCATTAATTTATTCTGTTCCACGTTAACTCTTCTCACCATTTTGGTCGTTCCGTAGTTGTACAGTTCCATTCCATATAAAAGACACGGTTCTCCTATGAACTTCCATATTTTGTGCTTAACATTAAGGTCAGAATTGCTGTTTTTGTGGGTTAATGGCGACAATTTTGTTATTTTCAATCTAGTTGTCGCATCTCTGTTGAGGATATGCGACTCCAGTCTTAACTTATCGTCTATCGTGACTCCCAGATATCTTGCCCTTTTTTCTTATTTTGATCTTCTTGCCATGAAAGTTCATATATTCGTATCTACGACGTTTGCTCCCCAGCAACATAAATTCTGTTTTTTTCCTGATTCAGGGCAATATTCTAGGCAGAATTATTGATGTGATTAAGACCTTTGATCATTTTCTTCAAAACTGATTCTTCGTTTACTCCCCACGCCATCACTGCCGTATCATGAGCAAACTGTAGTGTCCTCAGGTTTGCACTAAAGCGTGGCATGTCTGACACAAATACATTGAATAGTACCGGTGATAACGCCAAGTCTTGCGGCACTCCTTGATGAGCAGTAAACGTTACAGAAAGCTCTGTTTACTCTAATTTGGAATTTTCTATTGGTCATCAGGTAATAGTTTTGACTAGGTAAGTCGATATCTTATGATTCCATAATTTAAAAATTAGAGCTTTCTTCCATACTTGTCGTAAGCTTTTTGAATGTCTAAAAACCCTAACATTATCGCTCTTCTAGGACCACTCTTCTTTTCAATCAGATCAAAGAGTCGAAATAACTGATGGGTTGCACCTACTTTTGGTCTGAAGCCAAACTGACCCACTAGAAGGATTTCCTTGGCACCAACTTCTTGTAGTCCATGCCGAGCTTGAGGGGTGAAACTGTGCTTGGAGACTAGTTTCAATAAAGTTTGATTGTTCTTGGTCATCGTAGATTACTTTGTTGTTGCCTTTCATGGGCCAGTTCGGTTCCCGCCTTCTCCCCAAGTTTTCAGAAGTTTGCACACTTCATCTAGATTCTCTTTAATGGACTCCATTCTCTCATTGCAGTGCTTATTTTTTACTTCTTCAATTATTTTCTTAACCTTTTCTCTGACAATAATACATTTGATTCTGTCTGCTTTTTTCTTTTCTTGGCCCATTCCTTCTTGGCTTTGTATTTTTCTTGAAGGGCAGTTTTTTGTTCTATGTTTAGCCCAAGGGGATTTATTTTTGAATATGCAACCACTGTTTTGCAGTCATTGAGCGCTTCTGAGATCTTCACGGTCAGGTCTTCTCCTAGACGGTTGACATCTTCCGACGTAACAACGCTTAAAGTTTCAAATTTTAAAGATAACATTTTCCATTCGTATCTAGCTCAGTTAATCCTTGTTCTAATTTCTATCACTCTTGTCCCCGATCTCAACTCTCCTATGACTAGAAAATGGTGCAAATCCAGAGCATATACTGTTTTGATCTCTAATATTTTAAGTTCTTTTGTAATGAAAATCTCTATAACGTCTCTCCTGCCTCCATTACTAGGGCAAGTGGTAGCGTCTTCAGGTCCGCTATCCGTCGTATGACCCACTTCTGAACTACTCTCCCATTATGATTTGTTATCCGCGAGTTCCACGATTGGTTCTTGGCGTTTAGATCTCCACCAACTATCAGAGTATTGATGTCCTCAAGTTCGCGAAGCCATTTGGTTTTTATCTTGTTGTTTGGTTTGCTGTATGCAGCTACTCTCCTCTTGTTAATCCACATTTCTCACCCACCGCTTCAATTCCTTCCAAATTTATGTCTACCATCCTTGAAGCAATTGCCACTCCTCTTCCTGGAAGGCCCTTTCTGTCCTTTCTAATAATCAAAAACCCGGGAATACTAAACTTGTTGTTTGGTTTCAGAAATGTTTCGGTGATTAAGGCTATACCGATTTCCATTTCCTCAAGAAATTCACGTAGTTCGTTTTTCTTGTTTTGGAGGCCATTGGCGTTCCATGTTACTATTTTAATTGTTTCTTTGCTGTTTGGGGCTTTACATAAACAAACTACCGTTTATATTAATTTATACGAGTATTGACGTAACAACCAATGTCAATGAGTTTAAAAAATTATTTTAAAAGATACTGTTTTGGAAATTTTACAATTAAAATATTTAATATATTATATTTTTTTTGTAGTACTGAGGTTTCCTTTACGTAAATTGTTGGGATGCTTAATGATTTCAATACTATCCTTTACTTTTCTATAAATAAAAAATGGCAATGAAAGCAAAATTATCAAAATCTATCTTCACGACCAGTATCAAAGTGATGCTCAGCAACACAACGGTCATGTTCCAAAATACGTGTACCACTAGAACGATCAGTTTCACCTATTTCTCGCCCTGATGAAGACCTTTACAATAGTGGACGAAAACGTTGTCAACTTCAAGTTACTTGGAAAATGTTTTTGTTTCAATATGACTCCGACCGTAGAAGCCTCAGTTCTAATAAAAAACACTAAATGTATAGAAATGAAAAAATACGGTTAAAGTGTTCTATTTCATAATCTCTAGTTAGTTAAAGGTGAAAGATTTATCAGCGTCTTGAAAAGAATCACAAACTTAAAACACAGCGCTAAAAATTTAAATATAAAGAAAAAAATTTTTAAAATGCCCCGACGTTAAAAAGCAAATCTTCCAAAAATCAATGACATCTGACAATGTACCACTATGATGCACAATATCTCAGTATCTAGCGTAGTAGAGTATGGGTTGTTCTCTTTAAGAAAAAATAGCGGACCACCTTGCAACGTCCGGATTCGATAGAAATCCAATGAGAAAATGAGAGAAGATAATTGGAATTGGGAGACAGGGTAGACAGTAAGCGTGAATTAAGCTTAGATGCTCTCAAATGAGAATAAGTTTAGATAAATGATGTTTTCTAGAAATCATCATAGGGTGTTTATTGTCAAAGGAAAATTGAGAGTTACAAGGTCTACCTCCAACGCAAATGATACAAAATTGTTTGAAAGGTTTGTTATCTCGACATTGTTTGATTTTATTTGGAAATAATCCCATTTGGGAAATTAATGGTTTAGTGAGCTCATACTCTAATTTGAGCTGATGAGCAATGAACATATAGATCCTGTAAAATTGTTGGAACAATCACATATATGTCATTTAATGACTGACCCCAAGAAGTGGGAGAAGAATCTTTGAAGATGATCCAAGGTGTTGTTGCCAAGTTTTCCTCCATTATTATTCCATGATGAGAAAGATAATGCGATTAGAAATTTGAGGTGGACATGTACCCAAAACTTTGATGTTCTTCTATGCATAAACTACAGAACGGTACACACACTTTTAGCACACCATTCACTATAATTGAAGCCTTTAAAGAATATTTTAGCAGCGTGTTTTTACATGATAATGCTCAAGGTGTTACTAATAATTACTGCTACAATAACATTCCAACCGTTTTAATTCCTAGAGTGTGTGAGGGTGATGTATTAAGAGCAATAAAAAATTAAAAAATAAGCACACAGCAGGACCAGATCAAATACCAAGTTTTTTAATAAAAGATTGTGCCAGTATATTTACCAATCCATTAACTGTAATTTTTAATGTTGCTTTAACCACATCGACCTTTCCTAATGTGTGGAAAATATCTAACGTTTGTCCTATATTTAAGAGTGGAGATCCATCTGACATACGTAATTACAGGCCAATTAGTATATTAAATAATTTTGCAAAAATATTTGAAATTTTATTACACTCTCATATTTACCCTACTATACAATTTTACATTTCTCACAACAACATGGCTTTATGAAAAGGCGCTCAACGGTCCGAATCTTATGTCAATCACTCAGTTTATATGTAATAATCTAGATAGAGGTGGTCAAGTAGATGTCATATATACTGACATATCCAAAGCCTTTGACCAAATTTCTCATAAACTTCTATTAGCAAAATTATGGAACTTTGGTTTTAATAGTTCCTTATTATCTTTCTTTGAATCGTATTTACAGAATCGCAAACAATTCGTTATTTATAATAATTACGTGTCTTCTTATTTAATACCTACGTCGGGAATACCTCAAGGATCCAATCTCGGACCATTATTATTTATAATTTTCGTTAATGATCTTACAGAAAACATACAATCAGAAAAGTATTATTTGCTGACAACTTAAAAAATATATTATTCTATAAGATCTTACAGTGATTGCCAATTTCTTCAACAGCATCTGGTCAATGTCAACTCTTGGTGTCAAGTGAATTATTTGTCACTCAATCTAGTGTTATTTTTCTCTAGCAACCATACTTATAATCTAATTGATTGTCCTTACCTTTTATCACTCATTAAATTCCACGTTCCATTTTTCACTACACGTAACAATATAACATTTCATTTACCATTGGCACGTACAAATATATTATATAGATCGCCAATTCATATCATCTGCAGAAATTTTAATTTAAGTTTTTTCATAATGATATTAAACAACTGTACGTTAATGTCATTACTTAATAATAAATAACGTTTATTTTGTTGTTATGTTTCTTGTCAACTCGCTTATATATTACTTCAATTTATTATATTTTTTTGTTTCTTAGTGTTCATATATTATATACAGTCTGTATTACCATACATGAAGTTTGTCCTATAATTGGGTTTTGTACCTGTTGAGCAAATAAACAGATAACAAATAAATGAGTAGAATGAAATTTCTTGTGCCCTAGGCTATATGGGTTCATTGTGGATACTAGTGTAACCTGGTTATAGGTCATTTTTCAACAAATACTTGTCCTACGTAACGACAATTTCTTAGAGAAACAATTTATCTCGTTCAGGCGTAGAGATCAACTGGATTCGAAAGTAATTGTAGTGTTGCTGAAAAAATTCTTCAAAACAACACCAACTTCTTTTCCGATGATGCTCTACGTCCGCACATAGACAAAATTTCCTTGTCTACAGGGATGGGGTATAAGAAGAAGAAGAAGAAGAAGAAGAAGAAGAAAGCTATTATGGCATTATTACAAACGTGTGCTCTGCATTCAGTACAAATTATGTCGGGCTGAACACCAGAAAAACTTGTGCAAAATTTTCAAACGGAGTAGTTTAGTAGTAGTAGTTTCAAAAGAATGGAGACGATTAACCTACCATCGGCATCTCTAGGAGAAGGTTTAATAAAATGATTTGTATCCGTCCATTCTTCCAGTGGAAGCACCTTTCCCACAAGGATAATTTCCAAGGAGTGCTTGCAAATCGATACATTGGGACCCAATTGAATTTACTCATACATAATAAATTAAAGAACTATGAGCAACCAATTAAAAGATATATGTCTCCAGATTTATCAAAGTGGGGATCCGATAAATATTCGTTCGAATCTGAAACGTATTGCGATCGAGGCATAAGCGAGATGGGACTATTTCATCGAGAATGATATTTGAAAATTGAAATAATGTGAGCGTACTTCTATTTCACATTTTCAAACCCAAATCAAGCAAAACGGGAACAAAATTGGTCTGCCGTCAGGATCAAAAATTTGATCAGACACTGTATGTAACAAAACTTGAGATGCATTTAAACAAAACCCCGAAATTGTTGAGGACATGTAATTGCATTTGACGATCGACATTGGTAGAAGGTACATCAAGAATACCTTGATGAACACTGTGATTAAAATTACTCCAGTGAGGCATAATTTAGAATACTTAGTTATGACTAACCTTTGTTGGGGACACAACAAATTATTTGGAAACATTTGGTTTTGAGTTTTTTTTCTAGAAACTTAGGATATGGTCCATAAGATTGGCTGTATTTCTAAGAATATCTTTGAATTCAGAAAGAGACGGCAAATCAGAACTTGAGTTGTTTTTTTACGGTTTCGCATAAGACACGTAGTCGAATAGAGTTTGCCAGACATGATATAAATTGCAAACAACGGTTTCCCATTTGCAATGGATTTTAAGGCTGTTACTGACATGGCTCGTTTAATGTTATCAGCGGAAATTGATTGCCACGCAATTTTGTGATTTTAAAATTTTACAACTTGAGATGCAAAGTGGGCTTTAAATAATGCAATCTTTGGATATCATTAAGATTCCTGTTTATGTGGATCAAACCATTAAATATTTTTCGAAACTCAAACCAATTCTCTAATTCTTCTAAGAATTTTGGAGTAGAAGTGCTTGGTAGTTTGAAAGATGAATATTATTTGTTTGAGAAACCTGATTGAGCACCATGATAAAAATATAAGATCAATAGTATTTGACATTTGTCCAGCAAATTTTGATGTTTGAAAAATGATATTCGTATTCAACATTCTCGTCAGAAACAGAAATACTAATTTCAGAATCAATGGGTTCAAATTCAGATAGAAGCAAAAGGTTAATGTCTGAATGATTTTAAAATTCTTTGATTTGTTCCTATGAAAAATCATTAACTCTTTTTTGATAAAATGGTTTGAAATTCGAGTCAACATTGATTTTAATTGGGACCACTGCTTTTTACAACTTCGACCACTATTTTTCACATACATTTAAACTTTTGTTTTTTATCAATTGCCTTATGGCTTGCGACTTCGATCTCATTTTTTTAAATTCTTACATGTAAACGAGAGTGAGAGTTTTTAATATACAAGGGTGCCTGTTTTCGACCTCAAGCGTAGGTATCTCGGTTGTTATAAGAGATACAAGATTGGTTAAATTAGACAAAAGTTGCGCATTTTTATGGTGATTAATAATCTGAAAGAAAATCTGATCTTCCATTTTTGTTTTTGAATTATGGCAACAAAATTAAAAAACCAGATTTTCGTTTTTATTTTTTTGAGTGAAAACCGACAAAGCTAGACATTTTTAACTGAAACATCGTTGAGGTAGCTTATTGCTACAAATCTAAATCTATCATTATATTTTCCATGACATTTTAGATGCAAGAGTTATAACACTTAACTTTGTTTTTTTTTATAGGCGCCATATTAGATTTTTAATTCAGTTGTACTATATTGGGTAATGATTGGTAAATCAACCTTCAGAATATCAATTTCATCATCTTGAAATTCAAATTTTTACCAGAGGATTTGGAACATAATTAAAATGCTCAAACATTAGAAGCACTAAGGAAGTCTTAAAAACAACCTCTTACATTGTGATTATAGATTTTAATTCTAATGTTCTGTGTGGGTTGGGTGTTTTTAATGACCTGTGGAAACCCTTTCACAACCTCAATGTCATCAACATACTTTGAGAAGTCAAATGATTTTCAATTACTCAGACTTTGTTCAGCCTAGAATCTGGCTTGGTTGACCACTTGATTACCTGAGTTTTAGTAGTCTACCTTGAACTTTTGATTGCTTTATCAGGACTATCGACTCTCTCATACGTTATTTTTTGGTTTAAATTCTTATTTTCCAAAATAGGCTCAAAGATTACTTTATCAAAATCAATTCTTTCCTGCTTTTCATTCGCCAACATTTCAAAGCATGCAAGTTTTTAATTTTCTGTCATTTGTTTATTATAAGTTTTATTCTTTTTAATTCCAAAATCTATCTTACTGCAAGACGCAAATTTATGGAGTAAATCAACAAAATTAATTGTTACGGCAGTAAAATATACGTTATACAAGGTGTCGAAAAATATATGTTACAGGCTTAAATGGTTTAGAAGACATTAAAATAAACAACTTTTTAATAAAATTTTTATGATAGACAAATAGTTACGTCAAAAATGGATTTTATTAACATTTTGTTGTTAATAATTCATTGTTAAATATTTTTGTAATGCACTAAAAATTATATTAGCTTTAAGTTTAAATTTTAAAACGTTTATCTTTTAGGCGCTTTTAGAAATACCCAATACCTACATAAATTATCTAAAAAGAATAATTAATTAAAAAAAGATTAATACATGCCATATGTCGAACTTTAAATATTTTAATCGGAAAAAGAGTTGTAGTAAAAAATATTGTTTCCCATGTAATTAATAATTAATTCCTCATATAATTGTTTAGTAACATAATCATAATTACCCACTTAGTATAATTAAATTATATTAGGAACGAAAGTATATGAGTTTTTTACGTTAACGGGAAGTTAGACATTCAGATTGCATCATAGAAGTCCATACCATTACCTACTCCAGAGCACCAAATATTACCACTTTATATGTAGGGTTTTTTTTACCAATGATAGGGAACAATTTAGTCCCTGATTTTGTTTTTTTAATAAAATACATTCTTACTTCAACAAAATTACTTTGCGGTTATTGTAAAATAAAAATAAATAAATAATTGTTTGACACCAAAAAATAAGTACGTACTACAACAAAGTTATGATAATTTACAATCAATTTGTTTCTTACTTTCAATTTTATCAACAAAATAATTGTTTTTATATGTACTTTATGTTTATATTATGTGATAAAAGGAATAAATTTACGAATAACATTACGATTTCGAATAGTTACAATAGTACTGATAAATCATCAAAGCAAATTTATTAGCTGTCACTTACTATGTTCTACGCTACTTTATGACCAGCATAAGTTTTAAGTTGAAGGCATTTTATAATATAATAATGTTATTGCATGTAAAGATGCATTACTAAATAATGTACTAGAAGTTTGTAACTTAATAAATGTACTACGAGACTTTTGAAATGATGAAATTTAAAAACTCTTGGTTCAATACCAATTATTAAAAGAAGAAAAATTAACGTCTAATTAAGATTATATGCAAAGTTATTACTGATCAATTAACCTGAATTCATTGGGGCGTAAACTTTTAAAGTCAACGGTTAAAATGCATTGAGTTCTTATTGTGTGAATTGAATTAAACCACCGTTAATGAAAAAAAATGTGTACAAGTGGGTGCCATAAATTACTACTGATTGGACCTTCAACAACATTACCAAAATTGTAACAATTAATTTATGTGTACTACTAAAAAAGACCGGCGTGAAGTTACATTTTGATTTGCATTTAATTCCATTATTGCCAATGTTCAATGTTTTTTCTGAATTTTTACACTGACGGCACTTTGGGATTTGTTGCCAGGGTTATAAAGCTGGCATAACACCAAGATATAAAAATCTGCAGGGGGTACAATCCGATTATTGTGGATGTTCAATGTTTTTTTTTTTGAGTTTTTACACTTAGAATGAAAATTGCCACCCTCCTGATGGCAGTTTGGCGTAATTTGTTGCTAAGGTTATATAAACTGCTTTACAAGGACCTAAATATAAAAAATCTACGGGAATACAAGCTCGTTATTGCGATTGTTTATTGGTTTTACTGAATTTTTACACTTAGATTAAAAATTTCCGCCCCCTGACGGCAGGTTAGTGTAATTTAACTCAAAAGTTATAAAAAATGGTTTACAATGACTAACATATAAATAATCTGCGGAGGCACAATTTTATAATTGCGAATGTTTAATGTTTTCACTGAATTTTTACACCTAGAATACACTCCCTGGCGGCAATTCGGGTAATTTGTTGCTAGGGTTACAAAAACTGGGTTATATTAACCAACGTCTAAAAAATCTGCAGGGGTACACTTGAATTTTTAAAATAAAATGCATTTAATTTCAAATCTAAATGTAACCTCACGGCGGTAAAAAAAAGACATAAGAAAAAAAATCAGGTAAGAAGTTTTCGCAAATTTCCAAATTGGTTATGCTTTAAATTGTGTCCTTTTTAGGGATCTTTTGAAGGTTGGAGGTGAGGAGGATATAAATATCACTCTTTTAAGATGAACAGGTCGACGTTTCGCCCCTTAAAGAAAGAGCTTCAATAAAAGTTGTAAATTATTTTATAAAAAGAAATCAAGTATTTTCAATACTTTTTATTTTGATTGTTACATTGTTAATATGGGGACCGTAGTGAAGCGGTTAACGCTTACCCATCGTAAGGACCTCAGCACAAACTTCTGCTTGGAGCGTATTTATTGAAAATAACATTTGATTTCCTCTTTGAATTCACTGATTAGGGACGAGAATTAAACCTAAAACAACGTTGATCAGTAATATCGCAAAGAAGGACAACGTCCGGACGCCATTTTCGTATAATATCTGCTTAAGTATTAATTTATGTTTATTTTGCGTTTAAAATTTACTACCTTAAGTTAATGATTTTTATTGCATAATGTGAATGCACGTAACATTTTGTTTTAAATTAATTATCATTTAAATTTTAAATATTGTTTAATGTACTTATTTGTAAAAAATCCGGATAAGAATTTAAATCATTTAATCAATGTTTAAATTGTTTAGTTACTATCATATTGATTAACGTATTCACTGTTTGAAATTTAATTACGATTCTTATCTCTGTTATTCTCTTATATGAACCCTTTACTTAATTTTTATTAAGTAATACATTTTGTTTTATATTTATGTGTTTTTTCGAAATATTATCGCTACCGTTTGGCAGATGGAATGACGACATACGAACACTTGCAGGGAAATGATAGATGCTGATGGCACAAGATCGTGAAAGATGGAGGCGTATATCCGCATGCTATAATTGCGTCGTATTGTCCTTCAAATCACACATGCGCATAACTTAAAACGTTTTTTT
The DNA here is from genome assembly GCA_030710515.1 of Abscondita cerata. Lineage (NCBI taxonomy): Eukaryota > Metazoa > Arthropoda > Insecta > Coleoptera > Lampyridae > Abscondita > Abscondita cerata. The sequence continues at coordinate 157,772 of JALBCR010003683.1, read as the reverse complement.
AAATAAATTGAAAAAATCTAAATTTTCGTAGCTAGCCCTGTACTTTATAATTTTGTTATTTTACTGATTGTGCTGTATAGTTCTACAATTGTGCCGTATTGTGCCGGAAATCGCACGTTCATATTTCAAAAGGTTTTATAAATAAAAAAAAAGAAACAATATTTTCGTAGCCCCGCACTTTACTAATTTTATCATTTTATTGGTTGTGTTGTATTGTGCTACAATTGTGTCGCAAATCGCATGTTCATATTTCAAAAGGTTTAAAAAACCAAAATTTTTGTAGCCACTACTTTCAGAATTTTGTCATTTTTGTGATTGTGCTGTATTGTGCTACAATTGTGTCGTATTGTGTTCCAAATCACATGTCCACATCTTAAACCGTTTTTAAACAAATTGAAAAAACCAAAATTTTCGATGCCCCGTACTTTTAGAATTTTGTGATTTTATTAATTGTGCTGTATTAGTACAATTGCGCTGTATTGTGCCGCAAATTGCCTGTTCATATTTCAAAGGGTTTTATAAATAAAAAAAAGAGTCAATATTTTCGTAGTCCCGCACTTTACAAATTTTCTCATTTTATTGATATATTGTGTTATAATTGTGCCGTATTGTCCTTGAAATCACTTGTCCATATAGTAAAACGTTTTTTAAATAAATTTCAAAAACCACAATTTTCGTAGCCCCGCACTTTTCAAATTTTATCGTTTTATTGGATGTGTTGTATTGTGCTACAATTGTGCCGCAAATCGCATGTTCATATTTCAAAGAGATTTATAAATTAAAAAGAAACAAAAAGTTTTCGTAGCTTCCCACTTTACGAATTTTGTCGTATTGTGCTCCAAATCACATGTCCACATCTTAAACCGCTTTATAAATAAATTAAAAAATCAAAATGTTTGTAGCCCCGTACTTTTAGAATTTTGTCCTTTAATTAATTGATTGTGCTGTATTGTGCGACAATTGTGCCGCAAATGGTATTTTCATATTTCAAAGAGTTTTATAAATAAAAAAGAAACAAAATGTTCGTAGCTTCCCACTTAACGAAATTTGTCATTTTATTTATATATTGTGCTATAATTGTGCCGTATTGTGCTCCAAATCACATGTCCACATCTTAAACCGTTTTTTAAACAAATTTAAAAAACCAAAATTTTCTCAAGCCCCGTACTTTTAGAATTTTGTGATTTTATTGATTGTTCTGTATTGTGCTACAATTGTGCCGTATTGTGCCGGAAATCGCACGTTCATATTTCAAAGGGTTTTATAAATAAAAAAAAGAAACAAAATTTTCGTAGCCCCGCACTTTACGAATGTTGATATTTTATTGATATATTGTGCTATAATTGTGCCGTGTTGTGTTCCAAGTCACTTGTCCACATTTTAAAACCTTTTTATAAATAAATTTAAGAAACCAAAATTTTCGTAACCCCGTACTTTTAGAATTTTGTCATTTTATTGATTGTTCTGTATTGTACTTCAATTGTGCCGTATTGTGCCGGAACTCGCACGTTCATATTTCAAAGGGTTTTATAAATAAAAAAAGAACAAAATTTTCGTAGCCCCGCACTTTACGAATGTTGATATTTTATTGATATATTGTGCTATAATTGTGCCGTGTTGTGTTCCAAGTCACTTGTCCATATTTAAAACCTTTTTATAAATAAATTTAAGAAACCAAAATTTTCGTAACCCCGTACTTTTAGAATTTTGTCATTTTATTGATTGTTCTGTATTGTACTTCAATTGTGCCGTATTGTGCCGGAAATCGCACGTTCATATTTCAAAGGGTTTTATAAATAAAAAAAGAAACAAAATTTTCGTAGCCCCGCACTTTACGAATGTTGATATTTTATTGATATATTGTGCTATAATTGTGCCGTGTTGTGTTCCAAGTCACTTGTCCACATTTTAAAACCTTTTATAAATAAATTTAAGAAACCAAAATTTCGTAACCCCGTACTTTTAGAATTTTGTCATTTTATTGATTGTTCTGTATTGTACTTCAATTGTGCCGTATTGTGCCGGAACTCGCACGTTCATATTTCAAAAGGGTTTTATAAATAAAAAAGAAACAAAATTTTCGTAGCCCCACTTTACGAATGTTGATATTTTATTGATATATTGTGCTATAATTGTGCCGTGTTGTGTTCCAAGTCACTTGTCCACATTTAAAACCTTTTTTATAAATAAATTTAAGAAACCAAAATTTTCGTAACCCCGTACTTTTAGAATTTTGTCATTTTATTGATTGTTCTGTATTGTACTTCAATTGTGCCGTATTGTGCCGGAACTCGCACGTTCATATTTCAAAGGGTTTTATAAATAAAAAAAGCAAAATTTTCGTAGCCCCGCACTTTACGAATGTTGATATTTTATTGATATATTGTGCTATAATTGTGCCGTGTTGTGTTCCAAGTCACTTGTCCACATTTTAAAACCTTTTATAAATAAATTTAAAAACCAAAATTTTCGTAACCCCGTACTTTTAGAATTTTGTCATTTTATTGATTGTTCTGTATTGTACTTCAATTGTGCCGTATTGTGCCGGAAATCGCACGTTCATATTTCAAAGGGTTTTATAAATAAAAAAAAACAAAATTTTCGTAGCCCCGCACTTTACGAATGTTGATATTTTATTGATATATTGTGCTATAATTGTGCCGTGTTGTGTTCCAAGTCACTTGTCCACATTTTAAAACCTTTTATAAATAAATTTAAGAAACCAAAATTTTCGTAACCCCGTACTTTTAGAATTTTGTCATTTTATTGATTGTTCTGTATTGTACTTCAATTGTGCCGTATTGTGCCGGAACTCGCACGTTCATATTTCAAAGGGTTTTATAAATAAAAAAAGAAACAAAATTTTCGTAGCCCCGCACTTTACGAATGTTGATATTTTATTGATATATTGTGCTATAATTGTGCCGTGTTGTGTTCCAAGTCACTTGTCCACATTTTAAAACCTTTTTATAAATAAATTTAAGAAACCAAAATTTTCGTAACCCCGTACTTTTAGAATTTTGTCATTTTATTGATTGTTCTGTATTGTACTTCAATTGTGCCGTATTGTGCCGGAAATCGCACGTTCATATTTCAAAAGGGTTTTATAAATAAAAAAGAAACAAAATTTTCGTAGCCCCGCACTTTACGAATGTTGATATTTTATTGATATATTGTGCTATAATTGTGCCGTGTTGTGTTCCCAAGTCACTTGTCCACATTTTAAAACCTTTATTATAAATAAATTTAAGAAACCAAAATTTTCGTAACCCCGTACTTTTAGAATTTTGAGATTTTATTTACTGTCCTGTATTGTACTACAATTGTGCCGTATTGTGCCGGAAATCGCATGTTCATATTTCAAAAGGTTTTATAAATAAAAAAAAAGAAACTATGTTTTCGTAGCCCCGCACTGTACGAATGTTGTCAATTTATTGATATATTGTGCTATAATTGTGCCGTATTGTGCTCGAAATCACTTGTCCATATCGTAAAACGTTTTTAAATAAATTCCAAAAACCAAAATTTTCGTAGCCCCGCACTTTTCAAATTTTATCATTTTATTGGTTGTGTTGTATTGTGCTACAATTGTGCCGCAAATCGCATGTTCATATTTCAAAAGGTTTTGTAAATAAAAAGAGAAACACAATTTTCGTAGCTTCCCACTTTTGTCATTTTATTGATATATTGTGCTGTAATTGTGCCGTATTGTGCTCCAAATCACATGTCCACATCTTAAACAGCTTTTTAAATAAGTTAAAAAATCAAAATTTTTGTAGCCCCGTACTTTTAGAATTTTGTTATTTTATTGATTGTGCTGTATTGTGTTACAATTGTGCCGTATTGTGCCGCAAATCGGATATTCATATTTCAAAGGGTTTATAAATAAAAGAAATAAACAAAATTTTCGTAGCCCCGCACTTTACGAATTTTGTCATTTTATTGATATATTGTGCTATAATTGTGCCGTATTGTGTTCGAAATCACTGGTCCATATCGTAAATGGTGCTCCAAATTACATGTCCACATCTTAAAATGTTTTTTAAACAAATTGAAAAACCAAAATTTTCGAAGCCCCGTACTTTTAGAATTTTGTGATTTTATTGATTGTGCTGTATTGTACTACAATTGTGCCGTATTGTGCCGCAAATTGCATGTTCATATTTCAAAGGGTTTTATAAATAAAAAAAAAAAACAATATTTTCGTAACCCCGCACTTTACAAATTTTGTCATTTTATTGATATATTGTGCTATAATTGTGCCGTATTGTGCGCCAAATCACTTGTCCATATCGTAAAACGTTTTTTAAATAAATTTCAAAAACCAAAATTTTCGTAGACCCGCACTTTTCAAATTTTATCATTTTATTGGTTGTGTTGTATTGTGCTACGATTGTACCGCAAATCGCATGTTCATATTTCAAAGAGTTTTACAAATAAAAAAAGAAACAAAATTTTCGTAGCTTCCCACTTAACGAATTTTGTCAATTTATTGATATATTGTGCTATAATTGTGCCGTATTGTGCTCGAAATCACTGGTTCATATCGTAAATGGTTTTTAAATAAATTTAATAAACCAATATTTTGTAGCCCCGCACTTTTCAAATTTTATCATTTTATTGGTTGTGTTGTATTGTGCTACAATTGTGCCGCAAATCGCATGTTCATATTTCAAAGGGTTTTATAAATAAAAAAAAAACAAAATTTTCGTAGCTCGGCACTTTACGAATTTTGTCATTTTATTGATATGTTGTGCTATAATTGTGCCGTATTGTGCTCCAAATCACATGTCCACATCTTAAAAGTTTTTTAAACAAATTGAAAAAACCAAAATTTTCAAGCCCCGTACTTTTAGAATTTTGTGATTTTATTGATTGTGCTGTATTGTACCTACTACAATTGTGCCGTATTGTGCCGCAAATTGCATGTTCATATTTCAAAGGGTTTTATAAATAAAAAAAAGAAACAATATTTTCGTAGCCCCGCACTTTACAAATTTTGTCATTTTATTGATATATTGTGTTATAATTGTGCCGTATTGTCCTCGAAATCACTTGTCCATATAGTAAAACGTTTTTTAAATAAGTTTCAAAAACCAAAATTTTCGTAGCTCCGCACTTTTCAAATTTTATCATTTTATTGGTTGTGTTGTATTGTGCTACAATTGTGCCGCAAATCGCATGTTCATATTTCAAAGAAACAAAATTTTCGTAGCTTCCCACTTTACGAATTTTGTCATTTTATTGATATATTGTGCTATAATTGTGCCGTATTGTGCTTCAAATCACATGTCCACATCTTAAACCGCTTTTTAAATAAGTTAAAAAATCAAAATTTTTGTAGCCCCGCACTTCACGAATTTTGTCATTTTATTGATATATTGTGCTATAATTGTGCCATAATTGTGCCGTATTGTGCTGCAAATGGCATGTTCGTATCTCAAGGCGTTTCTTAATTAAATTATCAGTTCAAATGGATTTAGTAGAAGCAGCTTGTATTTTCCATCTCATAATTAGAGCTCGCAAAAAGAAAAAGCCATTTGGAGGCATCCTCCGTAATCGTGACTATCGGTGTGGATCTTCCGTCAGAATTTAGAGCATAATTTTGTAGCCAATTCTAGATTAACAAGTACTAAATCTTGAACTCAACTATCGATATCTTCTATATGTAAAACGGAAACAGATATTCAATAATTTTGAATGGCTTATGTTTAGTTGCAGCATAAATTAATATTGACGTCTAAAATAAAAATTGGATTTATTTCGTCCAATGTGCGGGGATAGCGTAATTTTTTTTGTTTTTATTTTATTGCTTGGTTGTAATTAAAGTTACAGAGTTTGTGTTTGTGGCACAAGTAAACCTAATGCAGCCTAATTAAATAAAACTAAAAATTTTAAAAACGATGGGCTGGGGTACTTATTTAAAAAAAACGTTTTGAGGTATGGACCTGCCATTTGCGACACAATATGGCACAATTATAGTACAATCAATAAAATGACAAAATTTGTAAAGTGCGTGGCTACGAAAATTTTGATTTTTTCAATTTATTTAAAAAGCGCTTTAAGATATGGACATGCGATTTGCGACACAATACGGCACAATTATACCACAATAGATCAATAAAACGAAAATTTTTTATTTTTTCAATTTATTTAAAAACGAGTACAAAGATGAAAAACACTGCATTGAAGACATTAGAAATTAATAAAAAAGATCTAGGGAATTAGAAAAAATTCCATAACTGTTATAGAAGAATAATGTCAGTAATTTAGTAAAGACGTGGTATTTATGAGCAATGCCAACTGTACAGTAATCGGTAATCTGTATAAATTATAATACCTACATAGGAATAATAACGAAAAACGCAGGGGTTACTTTTGTACACGTTTCAACGTGATCACACAAAAAAAAATCGTCTCCATAAATAAGAGTCGACCAACACGTTTTAAAAACAAAAGATAATGGCTTGCCTAAGAATTGTGTAAATAAGTATAAAACCATTTCCAAGTTTATGACTTTAACCATTAATGTTAGAATGCATTAAAGCTAATAATGACTGTTATTTAGCAAGTCCGCAATCAAATATTGACTAAGTGAAATCATAAATCTAAAAAATGTTTCTTTGCGAGCGTGGTGACTGAATGAGATAACTTAAAAAAAGCATTAACAAGAAGACATTCACGAACCATAACGGATAATAAAGTATTCGTATTGTCAATAAAGCATTGCTATTATTCGATAAGTGCTCGGTTGTACCATCATGCATTCGATTCTTTGATACGTAATTGAATATATAAGAGTTGATGGAATGTGGGATCAATGGATGCCCATTGGCGATCCGATCGACCCTTTCTTCATTTACTCGCGGTTGCCCGCATGTATTGTCTTACAATATTGCTAATTATTATTAATTTTAAGCGTGGAATTTGAAATAGTGCCTAATTCATCTTGCCTTCAGAACGTAACGTTATCTTTGCGGTGGGTGCCCATGACCGCGACCGTGCTTTCCCTCTCCAAATGACGACAAGTGCATTGTCATGCTTAGGTGGAAACAATACTTCTTTTATTTCGATGGCATTTAACCGATTACATAAGTTTTAAGAATTTCGTAACGCTTATTGGCAACCGAGAATACCAAGAAATAACATTTCCAACATTTTTTTCTTTCATTTCAGCTGAAACTTAAAACTTGTTATACTTTCACTTTTTCTAAGAATTCTTAATTTAAATCAACGAAAAAATGAAGATTTTTTTTCAGTAACATGATTTAACATTAATGAACTAGAACTACAAATTCTGTCACTTATTTTTTTGAAGGACAATTAATCAATTGCAATTGTTGAAAAGGGTGACAACAATAATTACAACAATAGTTTAGTGTATTCGCACTTTATTTTATTAGAACATTAATTTAGATCACACTTTTCCTTTCATTATTTAAAATTACTAACACATAAATAATGTTATTAATAAAAATTAAATAAATACAGGGTAATAAAAATTTGAATGACATTAATCCTTTAGGAATACGTCCGTGAAGTTAGCACCCCATTTCTCAAAATTTTTAATTTTAAAAGTTGTTACAGATTGTTCTCATTTTATTCTATATTGTTCCAAAGTAACATGTTTCAACTCGAATTGAAAAAACAAGAAAATCTACTTTTGAGTTGGCACTCCTTTTTCAAGAATCTAAAATATTGGGACAGTTTTACGTTGTTCTAGTTGTCCTGAACATTGTTCCAAAAGAACAAATCTATAACTCAAATTATAAGCTCCCAAATTAAAAAAAAAACCAATTTTAAGTTGGCACCCCTTTTTTGTAAGTATCGAAAAATTCAATACTGTTCTACGTTGTTCTACTTGTTCTTAGCATTGTCGCAAAAAAAACAAATCTATAATTCAATATATAAGCTCAAAAATTAAGAACAAAATTTTGAAGCTGGCACCTTTTTTTAAAAATTTAAAACTTTGATACAGTTCTAGGTTGTTGTAGTTGTTCTGAACATTGTTCCAAAAAAACTAATCCATAAGGTCACAACTTAATCAAAAATTTTAAGTTGGCAGCCCTTTCTACAAAAATTTTTTAACTGAAAGTGTCAATATATCTACAAAACTATATCTATATATATTCTTAAAAAAGACTCTGAAAAATTACCTGCCGTTGCCCAGCGCGAATTCAAGTTAGAGGTTCTCAATGTTTTACATATAAAATTAATGGAGCATATGACCTATAATTGTATGTTTTAATTTTTAATTGTACTTTTGTGTAAATTGGTAGATCAATAGTAATATATTTTTATTTTAAACAGTAAAGAAAACACCGGTCAATACAATGCTTAAGCAAATCCGTTTATGTCAGCGCTCATCTTAAGCAACTTTGTCGTTAACAAAAAATATAAAGAGACGTGAGCCGAGAAGCATTTTACACGGATACAAACAGACGTACTAATTTTGCAGACCCACGCCGCTATTATCTTCTAGCTATTGGGTTATAAATGCAATTTTTTTTAATTCTGGGTTTACCAAAAATGTTCAGAACAACTAGAACAACCTAGAACTGTATCAAAATTTTAAATTTTTGAAAAAAGGGGTGACAGCTCCAAAATTTTGTTTTTAATTTTTGAGCTTATATATTGAGTTATGGATTTGTTCTTTCGCGACAATGCTAGGAACAACTAGAACAATGTAGAACAGCATTGAATTTTTCGATATTTACAAAAAAGGGGTGCCAACTTAAAAATTGTTTTTTTTTAAATTGGGAACCTATGATTTGAGTTATCGATTTGTTCTTTTGGAACAATGTCTAGAACAACTAGAACAACCTAGAACTGTATTAAAATTTAAAATTTAAAAAAAGGGGTGCCAGCTTCAAAACCTTTTTTTAATTTTTGAGCTTATATATTGAGTTATGGATTTGTTCTTTTGCAACAATGCTAAGAACAACTAGAATGATGTAGAACAGTATTAAATTTTTCGATATTTACGAAAAGGAGAAAAAGGGTGCCAACTCAAAAGTAGTTTTTTTTGTTTTATTCGAAAACTATTTGAGTTGAAACATTGTTACTTTGGAACAAGATAGAACAAAGTGAGAACAATCAGTAACAACTTTTAAAATTAAAAATTTTGAGAAATGGGGTGCTAACTTCACGGAATTCTTAAGAATGGTTCCTACAATGTAAGCAGCATTCTCTATCTGGATTGCCAAGCTATGCTTTGTTTGATATAACTGCTAGTACCCGATTGAGTTATAACCATTTGTGATATGGAGGAAAAAAGATTTTTTGCGTCAACACTTGAAGAACCAAAAGCACAAAAAAAAATAATCACCTTCAATTGTTTTTTATTTGTTGTTTATTTTATTTATTAGCAGCCAAACAGGCGAGAAGAGAGGAAGAAGTTTAACATAAAGCAGCTACCGTATTGGAATATGTGACATCCCACACTAAAGCTTTCCCTTTACTCCAAGGAATTAAAGTCAAACCATCAGGGCGTTTACCGTCATCACGTAATAATCCCGATGGTTCCAAAATACAAAGGATTTCAGCTGAATCCAAAGCTCGCTTTAAAATATCAATAATGTTGTTGTGTCGAGAAAACCTACCATAACTTTTATTACAAGATAGACCATGATGACCGAGAGTATCAACTTTAGAACCACAATGACAAGTGTGTGGTAGACAAACATTAGTGCCAATTTTTAAAGATGTGATAATTTGAAGAGTTTGTTTATCTAACAATGTTCCTAATTGAGAAGATGGGAGCGCTTTTAACCAAGCACCTGATTCTGGTTGGGCACTGTCTAGTAATTTTATCGTCAAAAACTTTGGATTTCCAGAAAGGACAACATCGCAAAAAATAATTAAGTTTGGTAATCCAAAAACAATGACGCAACATAAACAGAGTCATATGCGGATTAATGTTTTAGATATTATCTGATAATTTAGAAAATTTTGCTAAACATTTGTGGAAAAGCATCTTCAGTTACAGCAGCAAGAAGAAGAATTAAATTACTATTGTCAACAAGACGAATATCAGGAATCAATGTCTCAAAAGAAGAAACAATATTTAATTGATCTAATTTGTTAATTTATTTACAAAAATACAACTCACATTAATTTAGAAAAATAAGCGTTAAACCCAAGGGTTTCAACTCATCTAAAGTAGTTTATAAATACACTCACTATGAACCTCCAATTGTGCCATCATCTAAATACCAAACATTGAGAGCTAATAATAGGATGAATTGCAAGACTAAAAAGGGCAGGACCAAGAGGATCACCTTGCTGTACACCAACACAAGGCTGAATAAGTTTACTATTATACAAAATATTTGAAGGTTGAGCATAATACTGCCAAAGATATCGAGTTCTGGAATTGGATTTTTAACATGAGTTAAAAAACATCAACTTCAATTGAATTAAAAGATATTTTTACATCTATTATGACTAAAATTTCAGCTGAATTATCTCTAGAAATAAAGCATGTACTGCAGATTCACAGTAATTTTTTACACTGAAACCTAATTGGATAGGTTTAAAAATTCTACCTAAAATATTTGAAATATAAGAACAACCTATTTTGGAATCAAGACGACGAAAAACACAACCAGCTGCTGATAGAAGATTGAACAAGATACGAAAAATGTGGGAAGAAGACATAAACTGCAAATTAAAAATTAATTAAAAAAGTCAGGATAGAAATGAATTTAAAATAGAAATTGGCAATCAATAGGACATGAATAAGGTATAGTTATTGGAAATGAAAAGATTTAATTAGAATTATGTGTAGATAATAAATAAGATAAGAATTAATAAGGTAAGAAAAATTTGTTTAAAAGAAGTTATAGGTTGGGAGGAAGGGTTAGTTAATAACAGTTATTTTGAAAGGAAATTCTAGAAAAGTTATTGGTAGAGAGAAAGGGTGAGTCAAAATAGGTGAGTTATAAAAGTTTAGATCTGAAAACTAATTTATGATGGAAAGTATTTTATATAAAGTTGATTTAATTTTCTTTTTGAAAAAGAAGAAGCTAGTTAGTATTGAAAAGATTTATACTAAAAAGTTAGTTATGAAAAATTTGTTAAAATGTTATTTTCAAGAAAAAGGAAAGAGAACGCAATGATAAACGGTCAGTTAAATAGAAAGGAAGTTAGAAATGCGAGAGTAGTTAAAGAAGAAATGAAATAAAGAAGATACATAAGAAGTTATTGGAAAAAGAGATTAATTCAATGGAATAGAAGTTATTATAAAGTATGTAAACGGCGATAAGAAAATCCAAGTTAATTGAAGAAATTATATGAAATAAAATTATATGAAATGAATATGAATCTATGCTGAAATATAAAGCTACGATGAAATATGAAACTTCGATTAAATATAAAGCTACGAAGAAATAAATGGTGAAATATGAAGATAAAGTGGTGTAAAAGCACGCACATACGAAATGGTTATGAAAAAGAAGTTAAATTTAAACTTTGAGTAAAGATATAAAAATTAACTTGTTGTGAGAATTGGAAAAGCGAAGAAAGTTTAAGAAAAGAAACTGCTGATCATTGACTATCTACGTAAAATTTAGAAAAAGCAAGAGAAAGAGTGGAAACATATTTAAGAAGATATGAAGAAAAGATTAACAGGAAAATAAGAAAGAGAACAAGATTCAAAGAAGATGACTTTGTAATAATAAAAGTTTTGAGAAGGAAGAAGGAGTAAAATTTATGCACAAAATTAATGGATCCATATATAGGAACATATAGAATAAATAGAGTAACAAATGACACAACCTATTAATTAAAAAATATTGATAGTGACCATGTAAATCTAATATATCCTTATTAATAATAATGAATAAATTTCAGAAAATTTGCTTCCAGTGTATAGATTTTAATAATTATGCATTTTTATTGATTCAAACAGTTTGAGAAAAGATATATTTGATTAGTTGATAAGATATTAGTAATATATAGAAAAATTATATTTTATTTAAAGTTCGAAATATTTATTCATATTTTAATGTATAGATGTAAAAATAAATATAATGTTTAGTACTAAGATATAAGAGGTTTATTGTATGTTATGAGAATATATCGATTTGTGTTCGTACGTTATGAAGTAAGGTGTAAGTAGGAAGGAGACGGTTTTGAGCAGTGAACAATGATGGGTGTACTTCTTGGAACGTACATTCAAAAAATTAATATAAAAAGTTTCTTCGTTAACAATACATATAAAGACGTGTTAAACTTACAAATTTAATTAACCCTGTTTAATGGAATAAAATCATAAACACTTTAATCAGAAGAAGTAAACGGAAAGCAACACCTTAAAGTAAGGAAACATTGAAGAAACTATCCACGGTCACTGCCGAGAACACGTCGAAGGTCGCATGTAACACGTCACGTATAAAACGCACAAGGTTAGTGTAATTTTAGAACATTCAAATTTGTATCAAAAAGAGATTATATTTGTAGCAGAATATTATTAGTTGCATAAATGTCGTGTATGTAACGATATATAAACTGCTATTCATATTTGTAAAGAACTGTACGTGTGATTATTTAATTTTCTGGTATTAAAATTTACGTTTTTATTATGAATTCAAGACTTTGGGATATTGTAAATTAAAGAATAGCAATTAAATAAAGTCTCATGTTCATGTACAATATAAAGTTGTTGTATTCAACACAAAAAGCAATCACCACAATATGAGCTTTGAAGCTGTGCTAGCAATCATCATAATTTATGTTAGAATCTTATTATTTATTGATCAATGTTATGATACAGATTATAATGCCATAAATGCCCAATAATGGATATTTATCTAAATAAAAAAAAATAACTAAATGAGAAGTCTAGACATTATGAAAATCAGTTTATATATTTCGATCGTTTTTTTTTATTTTGCAAATGTTCTAGCTTAATTTTTTTTTACAATTTAGTAATTGGTGTAATTGTTAAATTTTCCATGAGATCTAATTTAAAAAATGATAGAAAATCAAAAAAATTCAGTTATTACTAAATATGAGTTTTAATTTGTTTTGTATTGTAATTTTTACATTTGCGTGATATAAGAATCTCATGAGTGTCTATATAAATTTATTCTGTTTAAAGACAGTCCTCCGTCATTTCAAAACTTACGCAAGCTATAATGGGTACACTCAAAATTGTGTTTGAACGATGTCATAATGTTTCATTTGTCACGAGTTTTATTTGTGCAATCACTGTTCCAAATCCATCTTGGTGTTGTTGCATGTTATGAGGTATTCCACTATCTTCTTCGGCTGCAAGATGACACACATTCCCACGAGATACATACTCACGTCCGAAATTAACGAATAATGGCGAGTACCCGGTTACTTCATGTTTTGCACAAGCCAAGTGGAGTAAGTGTTCAGTCCATCGCCGATGATTATCTTTGACATACATAGCAATCATTGTTTTTAGGACCTTGTTAACACGCTCAGTATGGTCAGGGCTTGGGCGGTACAAGGGAGTATAGGATAACCTCACCTTGTAACGTTCAGCAAGAGAAAGAAATTGCTTCAATTTCATCTGTGCACCATTATCACACACAAGAAATTCAGGTACGCCATATAAAAGAAATACCTGTTCCTCCACATACTGTGTTTGAGGAATCTTGTACTGGGCAAGCCTTGTTGTATCTTGCGATGTCAACACTCATCTTAGGCCAGTAAAATTTTCCTTGCATTTTCCAATAGCTTTTATTTATTCCAGGGTGACCTGCGGTGGGATCGTCGTGGTGCCTTTGTAAGACTGCAAGCCGATGTTCCTTGGGCCCAACTACTCTCTACCAATATTGTTCCTGAGTGAGCTGGGGAAGTGTTTAAATTGGACATACTTGCACAAGATACCGTTGTCAATTCGCGATACGTGGTACCGGCAAGGATTTAATTTCATCAACTTTTGCATCTTAAGGTACCATTAGCATCAGTACGTCCAAAGTGATCGATGTTAAAGGTTTCTGGAGTATTTATGCTCATGACCTCAGGTACGATTGGTGACAAATAGTCGGGAACGATATTATTTTTTCCTTTTCTGTAAACGATTGTATGGTCATAAGGCTGTAGACTAACTGCCCACCGTGCGAGTCTGTCCTGAGGGTCTTTTAGTTGGTCTAAGGAGAGAATAATGGTGAAATGAACACCCTCTAAGTAATTAGGGAGCTTTTGACCGACCACATCATAGCCAAACACTCCTCTCCGTGGTGACCTGGACAAGTAACAAATAACCTTTTCACCATCTTCGAAAGTTTGGGTTAAAATAGATCCCAGGTCGTACGAAGACGCGTCTGTTTGTAGAATGAATTCTTTCGTAAAGTCAGGACACGTAAGGACGGGAGCTACAATTAATCGTTTTTTAATGGTATTAAACGCTTCTTCACAGTCTGGTGACTACACCCAGCGGGCATTCTTTGTTGTAAGTTTTGTTAGTGGAGCGCATATTCTAGCAAAATTTGCTATAAAACGTCTATAATAAGAAGCGATCCCCAAGAAACTTCGCACTTTCTTCGGGTTTGTTGGAGTATTTACCAGTAAAATTGAGGTTACCTTCTCAAGGTCGACGCGTAATCCTTCCCGATCGACGACATACCCTAAATACCTCAAACTTGGTCTACAAAATTAGCATTTATTTTGTTTCAACGACAATCCGGCATCCATTAGTCGACGGACAACTTGTTCTACAGATCTCCAGGTGGATGGTGAAATTCTTATATATAATGATAATGTCATCTAGGTAACTCAAAACGTTATCTTGTAAATCATGTCCGATTACGGTTGGTGCATTAGAGAATCCAAACGGCATCCTGCAAAACTGGAATCGTCGTCTTTCGTGTGTAGTGAACGCTGTATGTTTACGTGATTCTTTTGTTACCGGAATATACTAGTAAGCACTTTGAACGTCTAAGCTAGTTAGATAAATAATGGCAGTCTCGTAGTTGCTCTATAATGGAATTTATGTATGGCAGCGGATAGACGTCCTTTTTTATAATTTGGTTCAATTTTCGATAGTGAAGCACAAACCGTCGTCCCCCATTCTTCTTGGAAATTAAAAGAATTGGACTGGACCAAGCACTATTAGAAGGCTCTACAATTCCGTTGCTTAGCATGCGATCAAGCTCTTCATTGAACATTTTTTGTTTTGGCGGCGATGTAGGATAGTATCGCTGCTTAATGGGTGCTGAAGTAACCACTATATGATGTTGAACACAATCGGTAAGCCCTAAACTATTGTTTGCATGTAAGAATATTTTTTTCAATTAAAGGGTTAAATTGGACTCGCTGTTCTTCAAGGAGGTCACCTTTTCCATGTATGCCCGCAATCTCATGAACGTCAGTGTCTGCTGCAAAATACCACATGTCGCTCCGGAAGTCTGGAACCATGCCCAACTTTCTCTAAAAATCATAAACATCCATAAAAGAGTGCCGATCTTGGAGTTTGATTGGAGTTACGGTTTTGCCCTAGGCTCCGACAAATTTAGCCATTTGCTACTTTACAACCGTTTTGAGAATGACTGGTGATGGTGAGTTCAAGGCTCTAACAAGTTCTTCGTAGGAGGTGGCCTTTATTGCTGCGCGCAGTGTTGCATCTTCTCTATCTGTCTTGCTGTGCGAACCAATTGTTCAATGGTGTTAATTGCTTGGACAGCCAAGGCTAGCTGTAAGTAAGGTAAAAGATTTCGCTTAATTACGGTCAATCGGTTTTCAGAAGAGGGTTTTGTGTTAAACCTGGCAAACAGATTTTCCATAGCGGCCACAATTCCTTCCTCTGGCCCCTGCCGTCTGTTGCGGATTTCTTTCCAGAGCCGATGTTCATAATCATAGAGGAGGAAATCTTGCTTCAGGCGGAATACTAATAGTTCCCATGTGATTAAATCTTCACGATTTGATCAAGATCCTCCTTGGTCACTAAGATTGATCTGTTTCCATTTCCTCGCGCAGCCTCTTCTAAAAGCCTTTGTATTTCCATGGCAACTTTCCACAATCTCTGGCTTTTAGTTGTCTGTTCTGGGCTAACTTTTCTAATCCTTTGTAGTCGATGTTTTATATGGAATAACTGAGTGTTAATTCGAACTTGTTCGTTGACTGCATTGGTATTATCGAACTGTTGAACATCAACGATAAGTTCTTCCCAATTTAGCGAAACAAATACTCAACTCTGAGTTGACATTTAACTCCATCCTTAATGTTCCAGGTTCATCCGCATGTAAAGCCTCTCGAAGCATGTACGGGTCTATTTGCAAAGTAGAACGTATGTTGAGAGCCTTCTTAAAAACGAGTGTCGTGTGTAGCACGATACGATGAAAGTCGAATTTGTCGCACATGTTGCGAATTTTCCATTGGTAGATTTTTAATTAACAAATGTTTTGGGGACGATGAACGAACATTTTCTATTTCCTTTTACATGGCTGTTTGGTGTGCCTCCTGAAGTTAAAATTTTACACATAAATTACTAATGTGTGCTTCAATAATTCCATGTCAGTTTGGTGTTTAAATTTAAATCTGGACGCATTACCCACGTGCGTGACCTCAAATTCTTATCGTGTATTACACCTGGATAACTCCTGGGAGTGCTGGAATGGCTATAACCTTAACGACTACCACGGTTTCGCATCCAATTAAGCACCTTTTATTCCGAGTTTAAGTTAGTTTTAAGTCACCGTGTGTAAGTGACCTGTGTAAGTCGAGCCTTCTTAGTAACCAATCCTCAGTTGGAACGCTAACTTTAATTTGGGTGTAATTAAAAAGCTTATCTGAAATTCGACACACGAACTGCGAGTTTTAATTATTGTTGTTGCTAACGCACGTAGTCATATGCGACAGTTTCTCTATTTCTGCCACATTCTCGTAGTACTTTAAGTTTTATTTGCTATATTGAATTGTCTAGTTGTCTCTCTGATTTGCGTTCGGTTTTTGCGTATTAGACCTTTAGTAAAACCTGTTCAACTCCTGTTGGTCGGTTTTATTTCTTTCTATTACCCAGCAGGTGGCGCCTTGTTTAGCAGCAGTCTATTTCTTTACAGTTCTTCAAGGACCCCCCACTCACCGACTAAGCCGGATGCTGCTGTTCTAACTACTTCAAGTAGTGGATCCTCCACGAATTTAGTGCGCTACTTCGAGCCAAAATTTCTTACTTTTTCTCTCTAGGTTGTACCGCTAGAGCCGTCGATTTCTTTTGTTATTTGTGAACTACAACCGTTACAAACAAAGCTCTTTTTTGTTGCACTATGGTATTTACAACAGAATAGCCCCTAATATTTAATTCATATGAAAGTTTATTGCTTAATAATCCATTTTTCCAGCTAGGAGAAATACAAGTATAAAAATCACAAGAAGAAATAATCAACCTTCCGAGAACCTTCTAGCCCTGACGTTGGTGCGCCAATTAAATGTCACGGGTTTTATTTGCGTTTCCCGTGAATTTAAGGGAGTGGACAAAAAAAATGACGTGGACGAGATTCCAATAATTTTGGGCCTTCTTATGAGTTGAAACAATAGGGTCGTCAAGATACACCATTTCTTAATAGCCGACGTTTCGATGGCGGGCAATCTTTCTCAAGGCAATCTAGAGTTGGTGACATCAAGGATCCTCAAAGGGAACAATAGGTCCAGATCGTCAAAAATTCAAAAAATTGTTTAATTATTAAAATAAAATTCAAAACAAACTGAATTTTATTTAATAATTAAACAATTTTGAATTTTTGACGATCTGACTTATGGTTCCCTGAGATCCTTGATGTCACCAACTCTTAGATTGTGAGGCCATGCCAACGAAATCGGCTATTAAAACATGGTGTATCATTGACATAATTCCTCAACTTATAAGAAGGCCCTAAAAATCATTGGAATCTCGTCCACATTAATTTTAAGGAGCTTTAATACTTTTAAAAAAATGATGTAGGGGTTCTTGTAAACCGTGGACGAAACTTTCCAAATCAACCTGCTTTTCTTGTGGGTAATTACGTGCCGCCATTGGTTACAATAATAGGAGCAGTAGGCTAAACCTCCCAAAAATAGTTCCAATAACATACACAAAATCTAACCATTAATTTATAAAAGAATTTTATTTCGATGTGCATGTGAAGGTGAATGATAATAATATTTTCTATTTCGTAATAGGGTGCATAACAAGTGTCGAAATAATATAAGTACATCGTTTTTAGGTCACGCCGCAGCTGCAGTATGATTCACACACGGATAGTATAATTTACTTAATCTACGGGATGAAAAATGGTATAAATTATACGAAAATATGAGGTATGATAGATTAATTTTACTACTTTGACTCAGGTACCCCGGAATTTTGAAGTTAAATTTGGTTTACCTTCTGGAATCTATACTTCAGCGAAGGTATTTAATTATGGTATTAACTAAATAAATGAGGCCTGTAATTGACCGACAAGACAGGCATAAACTTTGATTCAAATATGTACATAATTCTCCTAACTTATTAAATAAAATTAAGTTTAGCTCAACACAACGTGTTTCAGAAAATGTCTTATCTTTTTTTTGATCCGAAAGAAAGAAGCTTGAGCGCCTAAAATTTTTAGCCCATTTTCATTCTAGCGACCGCAAAACACAGGAAATACTAAAAATGTTACACATTCTTATATGTTTATTAAGCTTTTATATAATAATAAATAAAATAAAATAAAACTGATATTAAATTTAAAATTAAAATAGTCAGCGTCCACGATTATGCTTAAGTAATTTAGACAATATTAAAAAACAATCTTAAAACTTAAAAAGCTCAACTTGATTTTAAAATCTATACCAAAACCTAGAACAATGTACAATACATTTTTAAAATATGATATCACAGAATTCTAAACTTTTGAAGTATAAATAACAGGAAATATAATTTACGACAGCTTTTGATTTAATTTTTTGGAATTAAAGCACTTACTAGATGATTATTTCAAAAACATTTGAAAGTCATGTGACTGCTCACAAGATGAACAGTTTTACTTAATTTTAAGAATTTCAAACTGTTTTTTTGGCACAAATTAAAAAGGGCATACTTTAAATGTTATTCAATGGACTGTTTTGGAAAAAAAAGCCAGATTTATTTGTTTAAGAACGTCGACATTCAAAATAAAAGCTTAGTGTCTCAATCCAACGTACATGGCGTTTTCACATAGACATCAGAAGCAGTTTCTACTATCCTAAAGTAATCCGATGGAACCTGCAAATTAATAATGCTACTTCTATATATAGATTCAGTGTCTGACTTAAAGACAGGAAAAAAAACGTTTGTGCATCGATTTAAAATAGTAGCAAGAGTATAACTCGTGTCAGTCTCATTTGCATGGGGGTCCATTGACTTCCACATACCAATGCTTGAGAGAGAGTAGTGATATATACATATTTTCATGTACTTTCAGTTTCTCGCGTGTAACATACATCATTCTGTACGCCCCACTTGGTATTTTTATTATAAAAAAAGTTATTCACTGTCTTCTGGTCTTGATGAAGCCATTATTTCCATTTAAAGTTTACCCGGTAAAATTATTCTTACTAGCAGCAATAATTTAATTCTTTGTATTATAAAATCATTAGTTACTTCTCTTTTATCGTTAGCTGTTTTACTATAACAACATGGTTAAAGGGAACGTTTTAAAGATTTATACTAACAAGATAATAATTCTAACATTAGAAAGAGCCGAAGAGCAAAAAGTGTTCAAGTACCTTAAAGGCCAATGGCGTGTGTCTCTCGGACGTTTACAAAAAATCCTTCTTTGTAATAAAATGCACGTCTTTCTCTATAGCAACCGAGTTACATAATAGCTATTCTCAATCTTTGTCAATTATCAGCTTATTTCTCTTTAAATATTCGTATGCAAATTTCTGCTTGAAATGAATGCTCGTGTATATACAGGTGTTTTCATTGTTCCGATTCGAATATGTTATTTATTATTAACGTGCTCGCTACCATTAAATTTGAAATATAAAAGCGAATTATTTTTTTTATTATACGTAAAGCAAAATGCATCATAAAATGACTGAACCATAAATCGATTGGTAAAATGTCAAGGTTGTGCATATCTAATTGCGGCAAGTAAGTATTTAAAGCTTTATGTTGCACAAACCGATATAGTTAGTTATGAAAGGCATTTAAGAAAAAAAATTGATGACAAATAGCAACGCCTGCAATAAATTTTTACAATTGAAAGTCAAAGATCGCTATTTATAGAAAAGCTTTTATTTGATACTGAACTAATTCATGCATAAATGTCATAAAAGTACGTGCTACCATATCTACTAATCATTTGCATAATGCAGTCGCAACTTTCCATTTTAATATTTTTATTTGTCGGTGTTTTTCTTATTCATTTAAAAAAAATCTTAATAGTACCTACATAATTCCATTTAAACGTTTTAAATGCTTAGTTACAGAACATTGTAAGCTTTTCGTAAACATCATTATGCTTTCATTTTAATTATGTACTTCAGTTTAATTCTTACTTAAACAAATGAATTGAATTTCTGTTATTATGTGTATAATTCAACTCAGTTTAATTTGAGAATTAAAATTTTGAACCAAAAATATAAGCACTCTAGATTCTAGTGATAAAATTAATCACGTCATTTTAATGCATGAATTAAAATTATGTATATAAAACTCAGTTAAATTACAGAATTAAAATTATGAACATAATGAAAATTAGCACAATTTTGTTGAATCATTTAAAAGTATGTAATTGAAATTCAACAATTACAAAAATCTAGTAAGTAAATATTATTTGCAACAACGATTTGAGATTTAAACGTAATGGTCACTTAAAGAACAAATATGTATTTTTAAAATTATTTTAATTAATTTTGTAAAAACCAGAAAATATCAACTTCAGTAAACAATTTTCAGGTGTCTTATCAACTATTAACAATTATTTTATATTCCTTCGTAGTTTGAATTGCAATTAGAATAAGTTACTATTAGGTACACTCATGAAATTTAAAACTTGGACACCACAATTTCTGTAAACAAAAGTTTGCACATTGTGAAGCGGGCTTAAGGGTATCATTTACAATTCTAACAGCAGGTAGTCTCAGCAGGGGTTATCTTATAGAAGGACTGTAGAATGAATCATTACACTAAGCACGTTTTAGAAAATAGGTAATTTACGTTGCTTACTTAATTTTTTCTTTAAAGAATATATTTGAAGGTATCGCTAATTAAACACCATAGCTCGATTAATTATCGAATCAAAATTTTGTTTAGGAAATGTTTACAAAATAAAATTAGAAATAATTTTGATTTAAAAAACGTCTACAAGCAATAACTTTTAAATTAAATCAAAAACTAAACATGGTTATTTGGGTTGACTGATTATTACTTATTTTTAAATAAATCTAACCTACTAATTATTGTAAGTTATTAAAAAAAATCATTAAACTCTCTATTCATAATATTTAGTCCTTACAAAATGTATATTTTATGACGTTTCATTTTTTTGTAGTTAATATAAAAATGAAAATAAAAACTAAGGCAATTCTTATTGTCAACGTATATATTTAGTTTTTGACAAGAATTTATTACATAATTATAATTAAGATACCAAGTTATAGTTTAAAATTAAATGAAAACGTTTTTTTAAATAAAGGTATTACTATATAAATAAATATAAGAAATCAATAATGGGTGTGACCTCCATTATTATTGATACATTCTTGGAGGCGTCTGCTCATTGACGCTATCAAGGTATCAATATAATTAATATTAATCGTTTCCCATGCGGTATCAATGGCTGCAATTAGTGCATTGCGGTTTACTGGTATAAAATTTGCCCCTTGTTGTCTTCGGATAACAGCAAGTATTCGAGCCCAAACATTTTCGATAATGTTAAAATCTGGGCTTTTTGCTGGCCAGGGTAACAGCTCTAAGTTATTTTCTCGTATCCAACTTACAATAATTAGTAGGTTAGATTTATTTAAAAATAAGTAATAATCAGTCAACCCAAATAACCATGTTTAGTTTTTTGATTTAATTTAAAAGTTATTGCTTGTAGACGTTTTTTAAATCAAAATTATTTCTAATTTTATTTTGTAAACATTTCCTAAACAAAATTTTGATTCGATAATTAATCGAGCTATGGTGTTTAATTAGCGATACCTTCAAATATATTCTTTAAAGAACAAAATTAAGTAAGCAACGTAAATTACCTATTTTCTAAAACGTGCTTAGTGTAATGATTCATTCTACGGTCCTTCTATAAGATAATCCCTGCTGAGACTACTTGCTGTTAGAATTGTAAATGATACCCTTAAGCCCGCTTCACAATGTGCAAACTTTTGTTTACAGAAATTGTGGTGTCCAAGTTTTAATTTTCATGAGTGTACATAATTGAATTTCAAAAATTGATATGTTAAATTTAAATAAATAAATTTTAATTATTATTTTATTAGTATTCATTTTGATTATTTAGATAATTTTAATTTTTGTATAAAAATTAAAAACGGATTTCGATTATTTACATAGGGTGTAAATACAATTAATCACATAAATTCCACCCCGATTGGAGCATTCAGTGACGTATAAGCCACCAATTCAAAGAAAGAAAAAAATGTGCGTCCTTGATTTTTTTGGAAAACATAATTTTTGTTAGATTCAATATTAGGTTTTGCAAAAAGATCGGGTCTAGGATCTTTCAATGTCGCTGGCTCATCGCCGCCAGTTCATTGCCGGCGTTTTATTGCCGAACAGTTTCATCGTCGCCCTGTTCTTCGCCAAGACGTTTTATCGCCGCCCTTTTAACGCCGACTGTCGGTACTGTTTCACGGTCATTATAACAGTGCAAAACCTCAACCTGGGAAAGTGTTAATTTCTTAAGACTTTTGTAAGATTATTTATTTTGCCTCGGGTAACCACAGCGAAGATATAAAAAGACTCGAATTTTTAAGACGTATATTAACTTTGAACAAATAAATGTAATTAACAACATAATTATTTATCCGTTTCAAAACAAATAATTGAAAAATTATATCAAATATCCTCGACGGAGTACTTCTTCTGTAACTCACGGTAGGTCCAGCATGTCGCGATGACAATATAGAAGGCACAGCCGGGCTGGCAATCGCGCGTTAAGTACAGGTGCAAAACCGGGGCAACCTCTGGTGGTTTTGTGAAAATAAATGGTGGATTACACTTACTGTAACCCTTGGTGGTTGTACACCATTAAACGTTGGCCGTTTTTATCGCCTGGAGGATGTTCGGGTTGGTTATAATTAAGCGATATCCTGGACTTGCTTTCTAAATATGCTTACGTTTAAAACTTCGGCGCGTCTTCTTTACGGGGTTGTAGTTCAGCTAATAACCCCAGTGTACAGATTACCCTGTGGGTGGACCTGGATCTTGCGGACTAATTTACACTAAGGTTTGTACGACGCTTTAAATGTGCCCTGCTGGTTTGCAGATCATATAAGCACGACGTCGGACGCCCTGCTTAAGCGGACAATTCTGTAATGACGTCGGTATATGCTGGAAAGCTTTTAATGCCTTGGTGGAACGGCCGTATATAGTGCTCGGAATTATGACAGAATACTAGAAGTATAAATTGAAAGTAGGGTCTATACAACGGCCGAATGCAAATCGGTTGAGGTCAGATAGAGCGAGTTAGTTGAAAGGTTACGTTTTTGGATTCCGAAAGCAGCAAATGAAATTACCGGGTGCGGATGTGCCGTTGAAGTTGTTGAAGTAACATAAGAGGAAGTCAGCACTTTCATTCGCGACAAATTTAAATATATTAATATTTAAATAGGTCGGAAAAGTTGAAGATTTTAAGAAAAGGCTGAGAAATCTTTAAGTGTCTAAACTAAGGAAAACTGCCGAATTTATACCCAATTCTTATCTGGAGTTCTAACGGGGATTGGAAACTGGGAACATAGTGGGATATGTAGCAGGGATGAGTGACGTTATGATAACTTTCTTATGACAACTACGTCACTAAACGTATGATGATTACAATAGATACCATATCTTCATTGACTTGTAAAATATAGATTGAGCTACTTTCAACTAAAAAATTTTATTTCATGTTTGCTTATATATATAGTTTCTACTTATACACATAAAAGTAGGCATTTTTAGTGGTTGTCGTAGTGTGACAGTTTTATTTTTAGATCTAGTAGTGAGAACTTTTACATTGTTTGAATAAAATCTTATGATCGGGAATTTTTACTCAAACAGTAAAGTTGTCGTATTTGAAAGCTAATTGTTTTTTAATTACTATTTTATAACTCCTGGTTTTATCTTTTTTTACTACGTAATAGTGTCAGTTATCACAAAACTAATAATGAAACAAATGTGATTAAAAGCCGCGAACAAAACTAACGCTAATAAACAGTCCCGGCGATGAAACGACAGCGATGAAACGACTGCGTTGAATCGGCGCTGAAAGGTTCCATCCCACCCGACACTGTTTTTAAGATTTAAAAAGTAAAAAATATATCAAGCTGTGGCTTCACACACCCAAATGTGTCGTTAAATACAATTAACGACGGTTCTAGAGGATCAACCTAAAAAAAAAGAACAAAGGGATACGGATCGATGTAGCGCACTAATTTCGTGGAGGATAAAGTATTTGTGATAGTAGCATCGTCCGGCTTTGTCGGAGAGTCGCGGAGGTCTCTAAAGAATTCTAAGAAATTAAACTGCTGTCTAACAAGGCGCCACCTGCTGGGTAAAAGGAAGAAATAAAAACGACCAACAGGAGATCAACAGGTTTAACTTAAAGCCTAATTACGCTAGATTAAACACGAACAAAAGAGAAAGACATACAATTTAATAAAACAACAAACAAATCTTTAAGTAATAATTGAATGTGACAGAAATAGAGAAAATGTCGCATATATTTACGTGCGTTACCAGCAACCTCGCTTAATAATAAATAAGGCTTGTAATTAATGTGTCGAATTTCAGGTAAGCTTTAGTTACACCAAATTAATGTTAACGTTCCAATTGAAGATTGGCTACTAAGAAGACTCTGCGTACACATATCACTCACACACGGCGATTTAAACTAACTTAAACTAAGATTAAAGGGGTAAGTACTTCCCGCAAAACCCAATGGCCTTTTGTTTTCGCGTCAACCGCTCTAAGTAAAGCGCCCGAACCCGAATTAAGCTGGTTAAAAAACGTTCGGTTGTGGAGAGTACACCGAATAAAAATTTACTTAAACACTAGAGATTAAGCCGTTCCATGTCATATGTACAGTTCCGAGAATGAAAGTTTCCTGCTAGCAACAATATCGACAGTTCGGGAAGTTAAATAACCCCAGGAGTCCTCTTAGAGGACGTGTGCGAAGAAGAACGGAAGGCGATAGGATTCCCCGATGAAGTTATGAAGCATAACCAACCCCTGTTAGACGTAGTATCCACCGGTTGTCTGCAGCTTAACTAATGCGAAACCGTGGTGTGGTCTTTAATTGATTGGGAAGGTTCTTAATCAGCCACTCCAGCACCCTTAGGAGTTATCCAGGTATAACACACAGCGAGAACATAAGGTCACGCAACGTGCTAAAAGCATTGCACGTGGCAATTAGAATTAATACAAAAAAAAAGAAAAGCAATGTGTACTCACGGTGAATTTAGCCCAATTTAAATTTAACCAATAATTTGTATTGTAAATCTTGAATCACACATTAATGATTTTTGTGTAAATTTCAATTTCAAGATGCACGCTAAAACATCTATACGGAAGAAAAAGAAGATGTCCGCGGTTTGTCTTGGAATTTTAGCCGAATTTTATTTTCCACCAATAGAAAATTAGCAAAATGCCCGCCAAATACGACTTTCGTCGTAACATATTACTCGCGACACACGTTTTAATACTGCTCTCGACACACGTCCTACCTTCAGAAAATAAAACCGTAACAAATTGGTTTGAAATTTGTTATATTTATTTATTTATTTATGTTATTTACTTATGTACCGATGTAAAATGTTTGTGTTGGAAATAAATATGTAATAATAATAATATATTACCGCACGCTATTTCGCACCAATATTAGTTATTGCAGCGATCGAATAGAATTTTTTTTTGTGTCATCTATGAAATATCTATGCTTCTACAATATTAAGATTATAAAGAAAATTGTATCTGAGCTTTTTTTATTATCAAGGTACGAAAAACTTTAAATCTCTTAAATTATACGATCTTTAACACAAATCTTTCGAACAAAAATTAAATCCGAAGCGTGTAATTATTACTTGTGGTAAAAAAAACTCCGGGGATAACATCAGAATTCATTTTAATGTTACGCAAGGACGTCTCTCATATACGCAACAGGATCTTACTGACCAACTAGAAAACTAAGTCAATACACCGAAGGGATAATTAAGCTTTAAGTTTGTGTTATTTATTAGAAATTCTTTCTCCTCTTTCTAATTCCACAATAACCGCTGCCGGCCTTTGAAATATTCAAAATTTATTATATATGATAAACGGTTTTATCAAAGCGTGAATCATTTTGTGTGATAATTATTATATATCAAAAGGTCTTTACGACAGTGAAAAGCAGATGAAATCTAATTTTCTTCGTCCTTGATAAGACATTGTAATTATGCCCGTAACTGCAGGTGATTGTCTAACGTATCTATGCGTTAAAAATAAAAGTGACGAAAATCTGTGAAATATGATTTCTTAATAACGCCCCATTTCAAATTCTAGTATTTAAGTGTAATTAAGGGCGACGCTTAATTTTTTAAACGTTAATTACGGTAGCACCCAACTCACTTTCTCCCAAACGTAATAGATGCTCTCATCTTTTAATTTTATGGTAAACACCTTAATTAGTTATTTCATTATTGCGTCACGTATGTAATAATAATTAAAAGAATTTAATTTTAAACCTGTTAAGAAACAAATATGTCAAGTGTGGTCAGGCACGTCAATAGCATTTGAATAATTTGTATGAGGTTCCTCTTTCACTCTAAATGGTAGGATACATCGTGAGCGTATAACACATAAAAATTTTCAACATTGTTTCAATATTTAAAGTCATGAAGGAAATTGTAGCCGTAATGGCATAACCGCAGAACGATCATCACACTGTGGTTGGAAGTTCT
This sequence comes from Abscondita cerata, assembly GCA_030710515.1. Classification (NCBI taxonomy): domain Eukaryota; kingdom Metazoa; phylum Arthropoda; class Insecta; order Coleoptera; family Lampyridae; genus Abscondita; species Abscondita cerata. The sequence goes on along the minus strand of JALBCR010003683.1, from coordinate 130,697 downwards.
CAGAAATGATTCGTACGAGATTGTAAGAAAATAATATATGCGGTGGTATTGGTAATTAGGTAATAATAAATAACATAAACAATAATTATGTAATTATTACTTGTATTAACACTCTATTATTTTCTAGTTTAATAGAAGTTGCATTAATACATAAATTCTTCGGTTGCAACTAAAAATTAAAACGTCTCGCTGACCTGACCGAAGAAGAAGAAGAAAAAAAATAGAACGAATAATTACAACAGTGAAAGTAACACGGCGTTTTTAAATTAGAATTAATGAATCTGAATACATTAATAGGACGTGTTACTGACTTTTTAAAGGATTATGCACATAAAGCTTTCCATTATTGTACAATGCACGTATCAGCATGTGGTACTTATCGATTCTGCAAAGCATTTTGCTACGTCAGATGAGTCCAGGTGTTCACAACTCTATAGATTTTATCGAACGATGCTCCAAATACAATTGACCATCGAGGTCGAGAATTTTAAGAATGCAGTTTTGCGAGAGCTTCGAATGACCCAAACCATACACACTCTAAAGTTTGAGTTTGTGTGGGTGATAGATATTCTCATTGGAAAGATTATAAGACGTGTCACAGAAATTATAATTTTTTATCGTATAACTTATTATTGACCTTAAAAAAATAATTAGTCGCGTATACGTATATAATTTTCTATCGGGCGGAGTTCGAACTTTAAAAGCTTACATCGTAATTACTTTCAAAAATTGGGTTCAGTGTATTCATTGTTTTGTCACGAATTTGGTAAAGTATTTGTTTACGGATTAAGTTGACCTACATTTGGTAATCGTATTTGCAATCGACTTTTTGAGCACATTGTGTAAAAGCGTTTCCTTATTATTTTGGTCTAGTTTTGTAGATTTATTATGGTTTTATCTTGTACGAAATGTGCATAACAATAGATTTAAGGAGAAACGTGTTGGATCAATAAACAAACTGAAAATGTTTCTAAACGAGATATATTTGATGTATGTTAGAACAAAAAGGGTGCATTTTTGATTATTTTGTGCACATTTATCAGACTATTGTAATTATCGATCAACCTGTTTGTATCTAGAAATCGAGCCCATTTTGTTAATACGACAAGAGAATGTTGGTTGAATGTCAGTCAAAACTCTCCATTGAATGTAGTGTTGTTGATTGATATCATTGAGAAGACAATAATCGATGCTTAAGAAGACAGCTATCCAGTATCGGCAACGAGAAAAGGGGACTCGAGAAAATTCTTGGTTGAATTTTAAACTCCTTTTATACGCGAAAAACTCGTACACTAAAATATGGGAAGAATATAAAACATATTTTCCAGAGTGTATACCCATACCTGTCCAAACCTAAAAACTTCCTTTTCAAATACTAGTATTATAGTACGTAAAGTAAGCGTTTCAATCCTGCACTTGACATAGTTGTTCCTTAGGTCCCAAAGAACAATTTCAGACCTTGTGGCACCCTGTGAGACTATGCAAGATTTGGAATTTGGAATTTTTGAATTGGTTCGGATAGTTATATTGTATGAGTGTTACGGTTTTATTTCCCGTATTTAGGACGTATGTCGTGAGCCGCCTTAAAACGTATGTTGCGACGAAAGTCGTATTTGGCGCGCAATGTTGCTAATTTTCTATTGGTGGAAATTAAATTAGACAGAAATTTTCTAGACGGAAAGCGGACATTTTCTTTTCTCGTTTGATACACGCGGGTGTCTTTAGCATTTTCTCTGAAGTGAAATTCTCACCAAAAATTATTTAATGTGGGTTTCACAATTTCTGATACAATTTGTCGTTTACGTTTAATCCGGCTAGATTCACCGTGAGTATATTGGGTTTCTTTCCTATTTGTTTTAATTCTGATTGCTGCATATGCTTCTAGCATGTTGCGCCCGACATTATGTACTCGTTGTGTACAGTACTAGGATACTGGGACTTACTCTTGGTTATTATTTTGGTTAGACGATAAGAGTTTGATGTAACGTTACAAAATTACTGGGGTGAGTTGAACACTCAGTGATGTGTATGGTGCCTGAACACTTTCTTTCCCTATTAGGGATAATACGACGCTTATGTCAACTATTGTTCACCATCCAAATTTGCTTGATACGCCTCCACATGTTTTTAGTTGATTTTGATTTTCCGGTAGAGCCTACACTTGGTAGTCTTGTGACTGGAAAGAGATTTTCTTTGTTGGTACATTTATTTTTTTGGTTTGGGTTTTGGGAAATATTTTTGGAGGGTATAATTCCGACCAATTTGTTTGTGACCTGTTAGGACGATTTATTATTCTAGTTTTTTTTCTGGTCAACTTATATTGCACATTTCCGGTTTTTTCACTTGACTCGGTGGGTTGGACAACTAAGGTTGTCACATCCTTAATATTTTCGTTTAGAAAGGTTGGTTGGGCATTTTGACATAGGGATGGTCACTTTCTCCGTTGGCTAGGACATCAAGTCAACCTTTATGTTGTGTGTTGTTTTATTTGTATTTTGTTTGTGCTGGTTTCTTGTTTGTTCTTTTCTTTCTCTTTAATGGGGTTTATATTCGGGGTGGGTATGCTTTGGTGTTGGTATTTCTTATCAGGTTTTTTTTGGATTATTTTGATCCTTGACTTCAGCTTAAATTTCGTTTCTTGTGTCTTTGTTAAATCCTTGTCTTTCTCTGTAGTTTTGGTTTGGATTCTCGAGGGGTTATATCCGATGGATCTGGTGACTTTCTGCCTTGTACTAGGAATTCCACCAATTTTGTCGACACCCTCACTAGAATCCTATCTATTGATGGTTTTGTTCCTTTTTTGACTTATAGCTTGTCTTTAGGAATCATCATTCCGCTATTTAGCGACTTTTTGAGTATTCTGACCTTGTCGGTGACCATCCTAAACTACGGACCCTAGTCTTTGGTTTTTTTTTTTCCTCTTTTTCCGAGTACAAGATTTCGCTTTGTCACTACTAGTTTGCTCTTAGCTTATCCTCTTGCTAGGGGGGAATCTGTTACGGTTTTATTTTATTTATTTTATTCTTTCTCGTTTGATACACGCGGGTGTTTTTAGCATTTTCTCTGAAGTGAAATTTTCACCAAAAATTATTTAATGTGGGTTTCACAATTTCCAATACAAATTGGCGTTTAATCCGGCTAGATTCACCGTGAGTATATTCCTATTTGTTTTAATTCTGATTGCTGCATATGCTTTTAGCACGTTGCGTCCGACATTATGTGCTCGTTGTGACGGTAGTGGGATAACTCTCGAGGGTGCTGGAGTAGCTAATTAAGAACCTTCCCTATAAATGAAAGACAACACCACGTTTTCGCATTAATCAAGCCTCAAACCACCGGTGAATTGTACGTCTACAGAGGTTGGCTATGCTGCATAATTCCAGCGAGGGAGTCACTTGCTTGCTGTTCTTCTTCGCACACCTCCCCTAAGAGGAATCCCTGGGTCTATCTAACTTCCCCGACCTGTCGATACCGTCGTTATTAGAATACCTTCATTCTCGGAACTACACTCGACGATTACAGCTAAGTTTTAGTATTTAAGCCACTTATTGATAATAATAATGAGTATAAAGCTCAAGTACATATAACATAAAACTAATATTTAAGTAACTTTTATGGGTGTACGCTCCTCAACCGGAAGTTTGTTTTTTTCAATTAACTCAATAAGGGCTGGGGCGCTTAATTTAAAGCGGTTGTCGCGGGCACAAAAGACCTTTTGGGTTTGTGGAAGGTATTTACTTCTTTCATTCTAGTTTAGATTGTGTAACTCGCCGTGTGTAAGTGATATGTGTGTGCAGAGCTTTAATAGCAGCCAATTCTTAATTTGAATGATAATTCTAACTCAAGCGTTTAACTAAAGCTTACCTGAAATTTGACACCTTAACTAAGAGCCTTATTTATTGTAAGCGAGGCTGCTGCTAACACACGCAACTATATACGACAGTCTTTCTATTTCTGTCACATTCTCCTAATATTTTAGTGAATTGTTTGTCTCTCTCTCTCTGGTGTTTGATTTAGCATATTCGATTTTAGGCAAAACCTGTTGATCTCCTGTTGGTCCGTTTTATTTCTTTTTTTATCCAGATGGTGGCTCCTTGTTAGACCAGCAGTTTAATTTCTTATAGTTATTTAGGAATCCACGCAACTCTCCAACGAAGCCGGACGCTGCTGCTCTAACTACTATAAATATTCTTATCCTCCACTAATTTAGTGCGCTACATCGAGCCGAATTCCCTTTAGTTTTCTTTCTAGGTTGTACCGCAAGAGCTTTCGCTTCTTTTTGTTATTTTGTAAACTACAACCGTTACATGAGGACGGTTTGATAAGTACCCGCGTTTGTAGACATAGGATGTTCTAGAGGGAAGTAAGTGTTATCATCTATCAAACGACGCTAAAGCAAATTTCAGACTGATTGATAGGTTAGTTTGGATTTGATAGCCATTCGAGTAAGACGTGTTTCGTGATTTTCGCTAAGATGGAAAAAGTGCAGTATCGTTCGGTAATCCGCTTATTGTTTTTGGTGGGAAAAAATGCGATCTATGTCTCCAGTGTCGACCTAAACGGCAATTAATATTTTACATTTTTATCGGCCCGTTGGGTGCCGCGATTACTCACGGTGAATAACAAGTGAATACGGCTGTTAACATCGAAGCAGTGTTTGGAGCAATTTAAAAGAGATCCGAAGGACTTTTTGCATCGAGTTGTCACCGTTGATGAAACCTGGATTCATCATTACACACCCGAAACTAAGCAACAATCAAAATAATGGATTTCTTACCGTGAATCTGCTCCAAAGAGGGCGAAGAAAAAGTCATGGCGACGATTTTCTTGTTCCCAAACATGAAGAAATGGCTCGCCGGAAAAAAAAAATTAGCTCAAACGAGGAAGTCATGACCGAGACAGAGGCGTATTTTAGAGAGTTTGACAAATCATATCTTTTGGAAGGTTAAAAAAATATTAGGAACGTTGGGAGAAGAGACTATGTTGAAAAATATGTTACGGTTTTATTTAATAAACCAAGTAAAACGGGTGTCGAGAGCAATATGTTACACGGAATATAAATCAAGAAAACGTATGTCGCAATTAATACGTTGGGACGATAGTCGTATTTGTCGCGCATTTTGCGAATTTTCGATTGGTTGAAAATAAATATCGATTTAGATTTCCAAAACGAAAGGCCGACATCTTGTAAAACTACTTGTAACGGTTGTAGTTCAAAATAATAATAAAATAAGCGATGGCTCTAGCGATACAATCTAGAGAAGAACAATACTATTTGGCTCGAAATAGCGCACTAAATTCATAGAAGATCCCGTATTTGTAATAGTTAGTACAGCAGTGTCCGGCTGCTGCTGCCTAACGAGGCGCCACCTTCTGGGTAATAGAAAAAAATAAAACCGACCAACAGGAATTCAATAGGTCTTACTTAATGTCTAATACGCTAAAACAAACATAAATCTGAGAGACAAATAGTCAAATAAATGTAGCAAATAAAACTTACAATACTAGGAAAATATGTGAGAAGTAAGAGATTCTGTCGCATAAGACTTACGGGCGTTAGCAACAACAAATTAATTAAAGCTCGCAATCAATATGTAAAAATTCAGTTAAGCTTTTGTTTGTTACACCCCAAGCGTTCCAATTGAGGATTGTTTACTAAGAAAACTCGAAATACACACGTCACTTACACACGGTGACTTAAATCTAACTTACACTCGGACTAGTACGGTAAGTAGCTCCCCACAAACCCAAAAGGCCCTTTGTTTTAGCTTTACCCAATTTATCTAAAGCGCCCAAGCTCTTATGGAGCTAATCAACAACAAAACCGATCGTCGGTGATGAAGTCTACCCCGAATACAAATTTACTTTTATGCTAGGGATTCAAGCCGTTTAATGTCACATGTACGTGAGCTTCATACGCATGAATAGTAAATAGGTTTATTAAACAGTAAACTTAGCTGTGTTCTGAAGCATGCAGTTTTGATAAGGAAGGTTCTTGCTAACGACAGCAGTTGACAGCTTCAGAAGATAGGTAGCCACAGGATTTCCCTTCGGAGAACTAGACGACGAAGCACGGAAGGCAGATATGCTCCCTCGAAGCAGCAGGCACGAATCATCAACGACCCCTCAACCGGTTCATTTCATCGGCCGTTGGCAGATTCAATGTAGGCGAAACCGTGGTAGTCGTCACGTTTTATAGCAAAGGATTCTTAACTAGCCATTCCAGCTCCCCAGGAATTATCCAGATTTTAATACACAAGTAGGGTATGAGGTCAAAACGCGTGCTAAAGCATACGTCATAATTAGAATTAACACACAACCACAAGACAACGAAAGAACTGGAAGAAGAAATGCTTACGGCGAATGCGGTCGGATATTTACATTTACACACCAATTTAACTTGGAATTATTGCAGCTACATAAATACTTTACGTGTAAACTTTTAGCTTCACGAAGCACGGTGGGTTATTCGTATAGATTGCTTGTTATTAAGCGAAACTATTGCTTAATTACGTGACGACATCCGACAGTCTTTATCCTTTCTTACTCCCCTGTTACTATAAAAATTTTGAATTGACTGTCTTCCTTTTATGATTAATTATTCTGTAAAACCTTTTGATCTCTCTCTTACACAGCAGGTGGCACCTTGTAGGACAGCGGTTTAATTTCTGTCGACCTCTTTAAGGACCCCCTCCCCCACTCTACGACGACGCCAGGAAGCTGCTGTTCTACCTAAATAAAATATTTTCTACTAACCTAATACGCTACACTGATCCGTATTTCCTTTTATTATTTTTTTTAGTTTCATCTAGAGCCGTCGTTTATTTGTAAACCTCAACCGTTACAAATAATAAAAAAAAAATTGAAAAAATGGTGTCTTTACTTCTAACATGGGCACTTATTGAAACGCCCTTGTAAAGAACCATCTATAGATGGCGTTGACGAGTTTTAACAAAATTAAATTTGTGTGACGTCAACTTCCTCACACTTTCTCTGTTCCATCATGCATGACATCTCCCCATTAAATTTTTATAAGCAACGGTATAAATTGTACAAATTCGTTGTTTCCGGTTAAAAAGATATTGTTATTCTGCGTTCAGCAGAACTATTTGTACTGTCGGCACACTTTCTGCGTTCCGCAGTCCTCTTCCAGCAGTACTCTCTGTACTCTCCGTGCACTTTCATTCTGCGTTCCGCAGTCCATTTTGAGATGTACTCTCGTAGTAATTCTTGAGTTCTGAATAGTAACCGTCCTGATTGATTGATTTAAAACCGACCGCCCTATTTAGTTAATTCTTTTGAGAATCTTGAAAATAATTGCCCGTTAAATTGTTTTTGTACTTTATTTACCTGGTATTATTACTTCTCTGTTACATGGTGGTCTGAAGTCAGTTATTCAATTCGTGACCTCCAAGACAATTCGATTCTGTAAAACTCGCACAGCTGACAAGTGATTGGCAGCATTTGTTCATACGTGCTCTATAACACTCCGATTTCTCGGCGGTAGTACTTGGCTGAATGTCTCAGTAAAGTCTTCAGCACCGATCTGTTTATTTTAATTAGCTAATACCAACTGAGTCGCCGAAATATCGATATAACGAGTTACAATTTATTTCAGAAGAAGAAGAGGCTGTTCAACAACTTTCCAAAGAAAACCAACTATACTCAGCACAAGAAGAAGCACCCTATGAAGTGGTATTTCTGCGAATGGGCCGATAGCGAAACTGCCGAAGACTAGTTTACATTTTCTGGCCGAAACTCATGATTATAGTAATTTTAAAGAAAAATTAATGCGTGATCAAATTTTAGATGTCAAAACCAATGAAAGACTACGGCTATAAGCAAATTAGGTCTTAACGATTGTAGTTTAGCAGCAAAATCTTCTAAAATACAAGCAAATTAAAACATAGAGCTTAGACGCAAGGCAAGATTACTTAAAATTGGATCTAAATCAAGAGGCAGTTCAACAACTATTCTAAGCTGGAATTTTTAAGATCTTTTCCAGTAGAGTTAGAATTAGGTTAGCATATTCTGGGAATAGAAGATATTGTTAAGATTTAGACGTGGAACCTGTTAATAACATTTATTCGATTTCTTGCGTTTCAATCAGGAATAGAATTCTGAGGGAATTTAGATAAATACTTAGCAATATGAGGTTGAGATCAGAATTAGAGAGGATGCTAAAGTTTATATTTAGTAAAAACCAAGAGTAGTCGCTATTTCTTTGCTAAATCAGTTGAGACTATTGTTCCTGGATATTATAAAATCTAGTGACTATTTTACGCAATGGGTTAGTTTCACAGTAATTCAGCAAGTCAGGTAGGTTTTCCTCCAAATTTTTTTCTTGATAATTTAATATGGACTGATAAACCCCTTCTTAGTGGAGGTGAAGTAAACAAAAAGTCAATGGGTTGAAATTGCCGACGTTTCGCACCTCATTGTGAGGACTTTTTGAAGGCTCTACCACAGATTGAGTTCATGGTCACTTATTACAGTATTGTTAAAAATCATCAATTGATGATTACGTCAAACATTAAAATTAAAAATGGTGACAAACATTTAATTGTAAATAATATTTATGTATATAAATGGTGATAGAGCTTTGATAAGGCACTTACAAATTAAAGAGGTATTAGAACGGAGTCCATGTTTAGCTTATTGAAATGAAATCAGTTTCTATATCTGGAACTGGTAATTGTTTAATTCTATCTAAAAATGATAAAATTTAAAGAGTTAGCAAAGTTATCAACAGATAAAGTGTTCGGTTTGTTGATTTTAATAGTGTATTATAAAGATAATTATTAATTATTCTAGATAGTGGAAGGTTTGATACCGGCAATGATGCAAGTAGTAGTTTCTGACGTTAAGAAAAAAGAACGTAATAATTCAGTTATAGTACCACAAGTAACGAGTGTTCCAATAAAAAACTGAGCTGGGTAAGGTTTGAAATTTTTTTCACGCCACCGCTCGTCATTTTGCTGAACTTTTGTATACACTGTAAAAATAATTAAATCAATTCAATTCCACGGCCTGCCCAGGATAGTTTTTTATTTGAACACTCCTTCCATATTTTTTATTTTAATTTCTTTCATTCCTTCATCGACTAAGAGTTAATAAAATACATTCTCACCTGATAATGTTTTGCCTTAAACGTAGAAGATTTTATGTCAACAATAAGCTTTGACAACAATGCTGTAAGTAACAAATTAAGTAATAAAGTTAGTCTGAGTGAGTGAGTAATTGTTTATACTACTTATTGCAACGAATCCAAACAAAAAACAAAACCAAGAATAAAATTTAGATTTAGTTTAAAGATAAATGAGCTACATAATGATAGGCATTGTCTTGGTCACTAAAAACGACCTGATTCCATTCATTGTTCCACTAAAATCTTTTTTTTTACCAGGTCAAGTTCTGTTGCTTATCTAATGCAGTCAAAGGAAGGACAAGGTGTGAATGATTTGAAGTAAGGCTAAAACTTCTTGTGCGTCAATAAATTGTCCAAAGGTTAATTAAACTACTGCATTCAGTCGTCTTCTAAAGTGAAGTCAAGTAAGTAAAGTGGCTCTGGCAATCGTTACTCCATATAATTATAGTCGAGTCAAATTAGATAAAAATGTGAGGGAGCCTCGAAAAAATTCCGATACTGCTGGATTTTTGCACACTACCAGATATTGCCATTACATACATTAGTCAATGGTCCCCAACGATCCGACTCCTGCTAAATTTTTGATGTGGTGTCAAAAAGGAGAAAAATCAGTTTTTTGTAAATATTTCCCAAACTATGAGGTTTTCGAAAAGAACAGCGATTGGTTAATTTGTAGCTGATTATATGATTTTGTAGAAACTTCTCCTTTATATTTATTTATTATGTAGGGTTCCTTACAATAAGGCTTTCTTTAGGAGTTAAGGTGAAAACAAAGAATCAAGCCAATTTATTCATCTACGTTTCGGGAACGTCCTGATGAAGGCAACTTTTTTGTTGCCGAAACGTCGATGAATAAATTGGCTTAATTCTTTGTTTTCACCTTAACTCTCAAACAAGGATTCTTGTAAGGAACCCTACATAATTAATTTGTAGCTCAAAAAATTTCGTAATAGATGGGGTGGTTGGTTTTTTCAAAATTTTAACACTATCTGGTAATCGAGGGTAATATGTTAAAACAGTACACCTTATAAAAAAATCCGGCGGTTTCAACTTCACACCTTAGGTGAGGTGTTGAAAGTGATTTTGATTTCCCTCAGAGCCTTGACTAATCTCAGTACTGATTTTAAATAAAGTACATACATAATAAATCGAAAGTTTTTAAAACTTGCTACCAGCTAATCTAACAACGGGCTTTAAGGTGTCTAATGAACGTTAGAAAAAAATCAAATTTATACATTCAATTGCTTAAAAACATTTATTATCACTGTAGGTAAGATGCCCAAAAAGTTGCAGTTTACAGAGTAGCCCCTCCTAAACGTAAGAGCTTATGTTTATTCTTTAAAGTAAGCCGAAAATACTTCTGCATGTATTTGGGTGGGTATCATTGCAATAAAAATTACGTCAAAAGTAGTTAAACTTCTGACGTCTGCTAAATTCTCTTGGAGAGGAAGAAGTTTGGCGAAAAATATTTTTTCCAAATATCTGATCCCAAAACAAAATAGTTTTATGCTCTTCAAAGTTTATAACTTTTACATCAAAAGCGTACCAATAGTTTTTCTTAAAATCTGTAAGTTGAAGAGCAAAATAAGGTGAATGTGTTACAACAGCACATATTATTGAAAAAAATTGCCCCTTTCAACATCATTCTTAAACTTTGATGTTGAAAATGATTTTGGTTTCTATGTGATGTCTCCAGAGACGAGTAAAAAGTATACACCGAAAAGTAAATCCTGAAATCCCTGGAAATTCTCAAATTCTTTGAGAAATTCCTGGAAACCTTGTAAATTTCCTGAGAAATCCTACAAATTCCATGGGAAATCATAAGAAATTGTAGGAATCTACTCAACATTTTGGAAATTAGTTGGTAGGTATAAGCTGGTATTTTTAAAAAAAAAACATTGTGGTGCGTCATTATGGCAGCTCATCTAAAAGTATATTTCAGGTTTTTAGGATTTCATGAATTTGATACTATACTCAATTGTACCGAGCGATCAACAACTATTTAGATCGTAGAAGTCATCATTGAGATTTTATACGGACATACGTCACACGTTTTCATAAGAATTGCTAATGATTGGAAACACAATTCCCAACGTAAGTTTCATTTTCTGATGTAAAGACCAAAATTGATAAATAATGACAATAAATTAACGTTTATTAGCTGACGTTAGCAAAGACCCAAAAATTCTGTCCGCGTCTAATAGTCATTATCTAAAAAAATGTTGATCATTCGGTGTATAGAATACCGATAATTCTTCGGATTTTGGGCACAAAACATTTATTAAAAATTCTGAATTAAAAGACACAACAAAAGTATATATTTTATTTATAAAATACTAAACAGCCATTAACCTATTAAAAAAAACAAATATTCCTTTAGGAACGCTAAGAGTAGGTAGTCTAAGTTTAACTCATTATAAATATTTACTTCAAATTTTTGAAATATCGTCGTTACTTATTTTTAAAAATTCTTGAGAATTTTAATAATTAATTTTCCCAAAGAAAATGAATTTACTGCAGAAATTCGAAATATCTGATTTTTACTTACTTTAATTAAATAAATTTTTACTTTTTATGTGTTTTTAGAAGAATATTATTTAAAATTTTTAGAAACCAATCGTTTTCGTAATATACAGCATAGTACTTATTAAGTTTAATCTGCATTTGTTCTCAGAGTAGTAGGCGAGGTAGAGAGCTTGCTTCAAATTTAGTTTTCGAACATGCTTCATTGTCATCACTGTCATCATGATCGTCTTCAGTATCCTCAGAGCTCGCCTCATAATCTATTACAAGTTTTCTTTTTTCTTGCTTGTTTTTCCGTTTTTACGTTCATTAACAAGTTGGCGCAGCCGATCCTAAAGCGAAATAAGAGACGTTATTACCGTTAATTTATTTCCAAAGCCCACTTTTGTGGAAGCTTCTCTTACCAAAATTAAATCAACATTTGTTGAAGAGTTTAGTTTGCTACTAGCGTTACCAATTTCGTTGTCCAACCCTGTAATTTCTAGTAAATAATAAATTTAAAAATTCAGAATGTTCATCAGTGAGTGTCGTTTTTACTATGCTTTTTTACTTTCATCTGCCGTCGTCTGTGAATTCTGAAAAATATTGTGATGTGTTGTGTTGTGACTTTCAAGTCAATTTAAAATTTTCACTTGCATTAAAATGGGATTGATAAAACTTCATTGGCTGAAGGATACTCATTAAAACTACATTTCAATCAAGTATTTAATTTACCTGCTATAGAACTGTTAATGTAATAGATAACATTTAATTGAACTCTTTGAAAAGTACTAACCTAAAATTTCTAAATAGCCGATGTAAAAATCACTATTGGGAGGTTATGTTAGCTTGCCTTGAAACCATTGCACGATTTTTCGCACATCTTGCAAATGCCCATTTTTTAAAGAGAACAGGAATTCTCTTACAAACCCTCGGAATTACCTTTGAAATCCTGAGAATTCCCTCGGAAATCCTGGAAATTGTTTCGAAAATCCTCGGAAATCCCCGAAATACCTTAGAAATCCACCATAAATCTTTTGAATTACCCAAAAAATTTAGGAATGCATCAGGAAGTCCTTGAGAGTGTACCCCTCGCCTAGAGCTCTAATGTATAATAATGGTGACATAGCGTCACAAATTTTGTGTCATCACGGCTAACTAAAATTTTAGTTTTTTATTTTTTAAGTATTTTCTTAATTCAGAAAAATATTTGTACTAAATTTTATTCACCAATATTGCGTTTTAAATCCCACAGTGTGAGATGGAACAGTATAAATCCTCAGAATCTTATTTTATTTGTTTGATTATATAACACACATAAGTTAAAAACAGTAATTTTTTAACACCCAGTTTTTAAAATGGAACACTGCAATCACCTGAAAAGAAAATGTTAGATTTTTGGGAGTTGTTTTGAATTCAATTTACACATTAATGATTTCGGAGACTAGGTTCGGAGGGGAAACCGAAAAGTTACTGGAGATCTACCGATCGATGATTGTATCAAAAATTAATTACGGATGCGTCGCGTATTCTTCCTCCCGTAAAACGATACGTGCGCTATTGGACCCTGTACAAAACACGGCTATAAGATGTTATCTAGGCGCTTTCCGTACTAGTCCCGCAGTATGCTTACATAGTAAAGTCGGAATCTCACCTCTAAGAATAAGACCGGAATACTTAATTACCAATTACAACATTAACATAAGATCCCAGCCTAATTATTGGAACCTCTCAGTGCTATTTTCAAGTACGAAGAAATATTTAGAAAGACCCACCATTTCACGACCGGCCGGCGTACGAGTTCGAGAAGCGTTAAATAAGCTAAGACTTACTTTACCCCCACTAACGCCGATAGTTCCAACCGAATATTCATCGTAGACTTTGGTAGAACCTTGAATCCTACTGGATTTAAACTGTTGTCCTAAGAATAACATGACACTTGTGGAATACCGAGACGTTTATAATATCATCTTTGATTCCTATAGAAAATCGGTTGTTGTGTGTACATACCGGCAGGGCCAAAAATAATCATGAGGTAGGTGCAGCCATCGTGGTGGATGGAAAGCTGCATGTTTGGTTATTGCCTTCAGACGCACCATACATTTTGCGGAACAGTATGCAATATGGCAGGCACTTAAATGTTGTGATCTGTCAACTTCAAGCCTTTTTAATAGCATCCGATTTTATAAATGTATGTTACCGTGACCCTCTGTTGGTGATGATGCTAGAATCTTTGACATATTTAAATAACAACCGGAAAAAAATTGTCTCCATATGGGTTCCAACTCATAATGGTATACCAGAAAACAAAAAAGTAGACGAAGCAGCACGCAAGGCAGCAACTCAAGATTATTTCGACGTCATGATTTAGGTACCCAGTCAGTGCCGTGAAATTGCTCTTTAAAGCAAAGTTGAAGCGGAAGTGGCAGGATGACTGGAACGAAGTAAGTAATAGTTTGAGTTCCATTAAAAAAGATCCCATTTTATGCAAAAACAAAAAAAACTAAACTTTTTTTTGTAATTTCAATGGTATTCTAATTCTGTAAATTAATTTACATAATAAAATTATAAGAGGTATTATTTAATTTAAACCTAGATTCGCCTAATTTTGATTCTGAAATGTTGTTAAAAAAGTTAACTATTAATTTAAAATTGTTACGATTTTATTTTCAAAGGTAGAACGTATATCGAGAGCCTTTTTAAAAATGTGTGTTGTGTGTAGCACGTTACAACGAAAGTTGAATTTGCCGCGTATGTTGCTAATTTGCTATTGATGGAAATAAAATTCGTCAAAACTTCCGAGACGATCAACGGACATATCCTTCTTCTTTCCTACAAGGGTGGTTTTGGCGTGCTTCTTAAAGTTAAAATTTTACACATAAATTATTAATGTGTGATTTAAGATTTCTAAGTCGAATTGGTGTTTAAGTTTAAATCCGACCGAATTCACCGTAAGTACACTTTGCTTTCTTTTTTTCGTGGTTGTGTTAGTTCTAATTGCGACGTATGCTTTTAGCACGTTTGTTGACTTTATATTCTCATCGTGTATTACACCTAGATAACTCATGGGGGTGCTGGAATGGCTAATTAAGAACCTTTCTCTATAGAACTTAACGACTACCACGGTTTCGCATTCAGTTAAGCTGCAAAAAACCGGTGGACACTACGGTCTGCAGGGGTCGTTCATGCTGCATAATTTCTACTTTGAGGGAACATATTCGCCTTCCGTTCTTCGCTACATACCTTCCTTAAGGGAAATCTTGGGGTCCTTCTAGAGTTGTCGAATTCTGTCGCTAGCAGAAACCTTCATTCTCGGAACTGCATACCTCAGAATACAGCCAAGTTTTAATGCTTATGTAACCTATTCAATATTAATGAGTATGAAGCTCACGTACACTCATGAAATTTAAAACTTGGACACCACAATTTCTGTAAACAAAAGTTTGCACATTGTGAAGCGGGCTTAAGGGTATCAGTTACAATTCTAACAGCAGGTAATCTCAGCACGGATTATCTTATAGAAGGACTGTAGAATGAATCATTACACTAAGCACGTTTTAGAAAATAGGTAATTTACGTGCTTACTTAATTTTTATCTTTAAAGAGTATATTTGAAGGTATCCCTAATTAAACACCATACCTCGATTAATTATCGAATCCAAATTTTGTTTAGGAAACAGATAAAAATGAAACGTCATAAAATATACATTTTGTAAGGACTAAATATTATGAATAGAGAGTTTAATAATTTTTTTTAATAACTTACAATAATTAGTAGGTTAGATTTATTTAAAAATAAGTAATAATCAGTCAACCCAAATAACCATGTTTAGTTTTTTGATTTAATTTAAAAGTTATTGCTTGTGGACGTTTTTTAAATCAAAATTATTTCTAATTTTATTTTGTAAACATTTCCTAAACAAAATTTTGATTCGATAATTAATCGAGCTATGGTGTTTAATTAGCGATACCTTCAAATATATTCTTTAAAGAAAAAAATTAAGTAAGCAACGTAAATTACCTATTTTCTAAAACGTGCTTAGTGTAATGATTCATTCTACAGTCCTTCTATAAGATAATCCGTGCTGAGATTACCTGCTGTTAGAATTGTAACTGATACCCTTAAGCCCGCTTCACAATGTGCAAACTTTTGTTTACAGAAATTGTGGTGTCCAAGTTTTAAATTTCATGGGTGTACATGTGACATAGAACGGTTTGATCTCTAGTGTTTAAGAAAATTTTTATTTGGGGTATACTCCACAACCGACGTTTGATTTTGTTTTTAACTAGCTCAATACGAGCTCGGGCGCTTTACATAGAGTGGTTGAAGCTAAAACAAAATGTCTTTTGATTTGGCGGGAGGTACTTACCTTTTTAATCTGAGTTTAAGTTAGTTTTAAGTCACCGTGTGTAAGTGACATGTGTACGTAGAGCTTTCTTAGTAACCTATTCTCAATTGGAACGCTAACTTTAATTTGGGTGTAACTAAAAAGCTTACCTGAAATTCGACACATTAATTGCGAGCTTTATTTATTGTTGTTGCTAACGCACGTAACTGTATGCGACAGTCTTTCTATTTTTCTCACATTCTCCTAGTATTTTATGATTTGTTTGCTGTATTGAATTGTCTGTTTGTCTATCTGATTTATGTTCGATTTAGCGCATTAGACCTTAAGTAAAACCTGTTGATTTCCTGTTGGTCGGTTTTATTTCTTTCTATTAGCCAGCAGGTGGTGCCTTGTTAGGCAGCAGTCTATTTCTATACAGTTCTCTAAGGATCCCCCACTCACCGATGAAGCCGGACGCTGTTGTTCTAACTACTATAAATACTGGATCCTCTACGAATTTAGTGCGCTACATCGATCCAAATTCCCTTAATTTACTCTTTAGGTTGTTTCCTCTACAGTCGTTGCTTTCTTTTGTTATTTGTAAACAACAACCGTTACAAAATTTAATAAAAAAAAATATTGAAATTGATACACAATTATTTTATAATCAATGAAGAATGACGCTATGTTACTTCAATAGAAGTGAAGCTTCCATGTTTTAAATATTAAATATCTAATAATTTTTGGTTTTCGAAACGATGTTGACCTGTAAATGTACAGAAACTGCTTTTCTTTAATAAGCCCAGCTCCTAAAAATATCAATGACCCTAAAGTCAAAGTCTGCGTTGACGTGGGGGGTGACGTTTAGCTTCAAACTTTCAGTAAAATAACAGTACCAGTTTTGCATGTATTGTATATTTAACAACAGTTTTTAAAAATGTTATGATTTAACCTAAAAAAATGTTAATATTCACTGAAAAATATATTCTTCCATTTAGAAAAACGAAGTGAGATTTCACGATCAAATTTCTCATTACGGTGTAATACAAACAATATTCTTTAACGATAGCTTGCCAAAAATTATGGAGACTATGTCGAATGCATTTTCTTCGTAACTCTTCAAATAGAGCTATGAAAACATCCAACCCCACAGCTATTGCCCATTCTATATAGTAAGTACATTACGGGTGGTCGCGTTTAAATTGGTGGCATGTCAATATTTTTTCTTAGGAAGATTTTTTTAATTTCCCTCTCCTGAGGAGCTCGCAATTCTGAAGTTTTGTTTGAGTTCAAACTAATGTTTACTTTCACTTGCTACTTCATTAGTAGTATGGTATGGTATTTATAGTTGATTTTCAAATTGAGCGTAAATAAAATAATATTTTGCTTTATTTGCATTGGTAAAAAAAGGAAATATTTTAACCAAGTGTTCGGTAAATAGTTTTGCAATAAATATCCTGTAATTTGATTGTTTTCGGATCGGTACATGTTCACTTTATTTACTTCGTTTGCAAACAAAAAACTGAGATATGGATGACACTTACAAATATTTGATAAAGACAAAAAACGTGTATTTTTTTCGCCTAACTAAACGAAAATCGCAAGGTTAACTTGCAAAGTTATTAAAAACACCTAATTCTTGCATAATGCAATGAGTGAATTTTGTTCGATTGTTTATTAGCAGTAAGTAATTTGAGTTATATCTCATTCTTTTAGTTTTCGAATGTTTATTACCACTGACCACTACATCAATTTTGATTAACAAAAAATAAAATAGTCTCAATAGTGTACATTTTCGAGACTAAAACGTAAAAAATTCTTTTTTAAGGTGATTTGAAAAGAATATTAATAAAATCTTAGTAAGGAAAATTTATTCATAATTAACAATACATTGAAGTCGCAAACACTAAGAGAGAAAAATTAAAGAATATAGAAATAAGCAATGGAAAAAAGGCTTTGTTTGTAAATTTGGTATTGAAAGATTATTTTTACTGACGGCTGTCAACATCATATTATAATCTGATGGTGTCCGTCGCTCCGTTTGATTTTACTAACAAAAACAGAGAAAAAGCACTACAATACAATACAATGAGAGTAAGTATTTGAATCTACAATACCTTTTTACACTATTGGCTTTACTGCGGAATCGATTCGGTGAACGCTTTGGATCAGTGAATTGGCCGGCTAGATCATGTGACATAACACCTCCTGACTTTTTCTTTGGTGCTATGTAAACTCTAAAGTATACATAGATAATCCGGCTAAGATTAAGGCATCGGAGGCAATAATACTCGAGTTATTGGCCAAATATCATTCGAAATACTCAAACGCGTCATTGAAAATTGGAACTTCAGAATGGACCATGTTAACCGTAGTTATGACCAACATTTGAAAACAATTATCTTTAAGAAATAATTGTAAAGAATGGTTCTTTGTATGATAATAAAGATTATAAAATAAAATTGTATTTATTTTTTTTATTTAAAAAAATACTTCTAAATGAATCACCCATTATTTTGCATCTAAAAACATATTTGTGGAGCATGCTGGTATACAGGGTGTTTCGTGTGTTGGGAGAATAGAATTGACTTAATTCTAACACAAACATGGTAGGTCGATTCATTCGTTCTGAAGTTACAGACTTTAGATTATAAACTACAAACAATCAGTTTTTAGTTAATAAATTAAACAAAAACTTTATGTTTTAACTAATGGTATTTCAAAATGCGCCCCACCTCGCTGACTACAAGCTTGTTCACTCATGGCGATTGATAATGTAGCATTTCTTACTTCATCAAAGTTTTCTCGTTCAGCAGCCTGCCGAATACGCTCTAATAATCCGCCTCTGGTCGTAGACTAAAGTTTTCATGGTCTCTCAAAAATAGAAATCTAGATGATTGAGGTCAGGCGACCTTGGAAGCCATGCAACACGATCACTACGACCAATTCATTGTCGATGATTGTTTTTGGTTTACAATTTCCGAAGTTTGTAACTTCAGAACAACTAAAGATCCACCCATCACTTTTGTGTTTTTTTTAGTAGAATTAAGTATGTTTTATGCTGCCAAAATTTAAACATAACGGTACGAAACACCCTGTATACTACTTTCTAATTAGGAATTCTAGCAAACTGGATCGGTAGTTAGAAATGAAATAATGGAAGTGGCACCTTTAGGTCAAGTTGTTGTTAACCCGAAGCGAAGTACAAGACAAATGGCTTCCGAATCTGGTTTGTCGCGAAATTCTATAAGAGCAAAAATTTCATCTTCATAAGATAAAATTATTACAAGAACTGCAATGAACAAATGCAAATCCAAATTATCTTTTCAACATCTGCTTCTCGGAATGGTCATTTTTCAAATGGAAGTGTTAATCGACATAACTGTCGGTATTGGTCCGATTCTAACCCAAACTTACTTCAAGAAGTGGATGGGTGTATTAGATGTACTCGAGAAACACATTGATCCAATGATAACCGAATTTTTGGAAAGTTATCAAGGATACTTGGAAAACCAGTTGATTTTTCAACAGGACGGGGCTCCTCCTCATTAGGCGGAACGTAAATTTACAGCTTTGAGCCACGAGTGCTCTGCGTAGCACACCCACATTATCGTCACCTTACTTATGAACTTTGTAAAAAATACTTTTATGCTTTTCTGGACAAGAAAATACGTCACTATAATAGTTAGTTTAAAAAAATTCGCAAAAAATTTTTCATGCACGTTAAGGCCCAACAGTAATTAATTCATTTCATTAGTGTTTGTTTTTTAATTCCTCCATTTTGTTTTTAATGTTGAAAATTTTTGTTTATAGCGCTAAATGGCGCAATATGTTATTAATCAATTCATTTCATTGTTTCAATTCGGCCATTTTGTTTTTTAATGTTTATTATCTACATTTAGTATTAATATTTTTAAATTTTAATTTCTTTTTCAATTTAAAGAAGATGAAGACCGTTGGAAAATATAAGCGTTGAAGACGGATGCAGCAGTACCACATCTCTATCGCTAGCAGATGAAGAAGAAGGAAATGACCATGTGAATTCATTGTTTTCTTAATATTTATATCTTATATGTATCACAACTTTGTAATGTAATATGTATGTTAATGAGAGAGACAAATATGTGTTCAACTTAATTGCAGTATTTTATTTCAAACATAAAACGTATGTCATCATTTCAAAATGGCGTTAAATAAAATTTCCCGAAAATACCTGCCGGCATTGATGTCAGTAAACAATTTCGTAAACTTTCCAAAAGACCTAGTACACATTCACGACAAGGTCAGCAATGACGTGATTGAAAGTGAAAGTTAATTATTCCCCCAGGGCGGTTTCAAAGTCGTGGAGCCCGCGTTCTACTGAAATCCTACGAAAACCCCCTCCCTGATTTTTGCATCAATTATTGGAACTTTTGTCTCAGATATATGAAGGATTCATTTTCTTTATTTAAAACCTTTACAAACTGTTTCATCAAACCTAACTTTAAGTGAAGTGGGGGCAAAATCACCAAGGCTGCACCAAAGGGAATATTTTACATTATCTTTTCCCACAACAATATTTTCTCGTGGAGGCCAAACTTTCATACTATAATGCTGGACTGCTCTGCTATCTGAAGTTAGAAGTTTAGGAAGAGGTTAGAATACTTACTAGAACTTAGAAAAAATTAAAGGGGCCCAGGTTCGAGAACGCGGAGAGAAGAATCGACCCAGAACCAAAGGTCACACAACGTCCCAGCAGAATAACAGAAAAAGAAAACAAATCACGAAAGAATTGACAAAAGTCAGAAAACCTTACACAATATTAACCCAATAACAAACGAATTGGATATTACAATTAAAAAACAAAAACGAAACACACGAAAAACGGGTAACTACACATTAAACATTCAGGTAACAGAAAATGAAGACACAAATACAAGTAAAGAAAGAAAACCAATATTACATACCACGTCTCAAATTAAGTACGAAGGTACCCTAGGGAAAACCTAGAGGATTTATGGAAAACGTTACAATACAGAAAAGGAAGACGTAAGGAAAGTTTACGACTACAGACCGCGAAGTTAAACGATGTTCACTTGGCCGTCGGGGAACGACGTACCGAGAAAAAAACAATGTAATAAGATTGAGGTTTAAATTTACACGCTATAACCACGTAGGTATAAAATACATAACTAGTTAACGTTCCAGGTATAAAACACATTCGAGCACAAATAATCAATAATTTTCTACGTTCGCGCCTGATAGTGGCAAGGACTCACAGAGGGACAGTCACGCAATTAAAAATAAAACCTTACTTCCACCAAAAATACAGACAACGGTCGAAGACCCACCGTGGTCTGGAACGAAGTACATTCACACAACTCAAAACCATGAGTAGACAATACACAAGTTGACGAAGGACAACCGGAAGAAATGTAAAGGAAAAACTAAAAAGAGTTAGCGATAGATAAACGAGGCAATGAAAATCCCCTACCAACAGGCGTATTAACAGTTCACGGGAAACTTAAAATTTTAAACCACTTTATTATCAGTTTTACTACAAAATAATTTAAACGTTGAAGGGTTAAACATCGGCCGATTACCCTTACGAATTTTCAGAGAGGGTTTGAAGACAACTTACGTTAACACAATGTGGAATTTAAATAACCCAAACCAATCAAAGTAATAAATGTAAGGAGGAACACAGGAGAGCGTACACTTCGAACGTTACTATCGTAATTTCGAAAAACCACTCTGCAATCCCAAAAGTAATTTTATAACTTTGAAATCGTCGACATTTTTAGAAACACACAACTGATCCTTCATCTTTTAAGAAAAAAATTCTGGTTGGTTTGGCAAGAAGATTCCAATTCTGCATTCTGGAACCCAACAGTAGGAATTGATCTTTCGTTAGATTTAAGTCGGGCACTAAGTTATCCATTTCTGGTTGAGTGATCAAATGTGGTTTCGAAAAATCTCCAGGTGTATTTTAAGTAAGTTGCACAACCTCTATTATATTCTCATCCACAGTTCTGGAAAATATTGTCACATTCTTGATTGGGAGAAGAATTTGGAGCCATGAGAAACAGTTGTTATTACCGACTCTACGTTAAGGTATTCAATGTCTCCTTTGGTTTTCCTTGAAAATCCAGAAACTTTGGTAAGGCAGAAATAGCAGTCACTTACGTGATCTTTTGGCCACATGCCATTTTACCGGAATGCCAAATGGCATATACATATTTTTACCTCAAATTAACATAGCATGATTTACAACAAACATGTGGATCATGTGTTCACAAATCTTGTGTTCAAAACACTGATGATACCCTAACTCGAATGTATTTTCAAACACTGATGTGACTTTTCACAACACCCAGACGATTCCAGAAACACGTTAACGCATACGACATTTGTTAACTTTCACAGACAACTTGATTAAACGGAAAATAAATTATATATAACTATTTATTCTTTGAGCAATTCAATATTATATTTATTTATTATTTATTTTACTAGTTTCAAAGCAAAAAATTATCGTGAGTCATCATCAGAAGTTGTCAAAATAATAAATATAATATTGGATTGCTCAAACAATAAATAGTTTAATAAATAATCAATATTTAAAATAATGGATCCTATTTTTATTCATAAAATGGAAAATAAATTGATTTGCGACTACAAATCAGTAGTAAAGGACCGAATTTAAATTTATTTTACGTAATAATGGGCTAGGTTAACGTTTATCAAGAATAAATGTTAATTAAAAATGTGATGTGTTGGAGGTTTTTTATTTTTACCATTGTAAGTCAAATGGCGTGTTTTAAGATTGGCGCTGAAATTTATTCTTGTTAAATAAAGCATGGCCCTTAGTGTTTTATTTAAACCCTCTTATGTTTTATTAGAATTTGAAAAAACACCCTATTGTTAAGTATTAAAGAACAGTTTCAAATTACCCACAGCTGGTCCCTGTTGAGAAGGTTCTTAGGCCGGTCGCAGTGATTGCATAAGATCATATTTTTAATGTATATATGACTATATATAATGTTTGGTACTAAGATATAAGTGGTTTATTGTATATTGAAGTAAAGTGAAAGTAGGGATGAGACGATTTTGAGCAGTGAATAATGATGGGTGCGTATTTGAGACCGTATATAAAACAATTAATATAAAAAGTTTCTTTGTTAATTAATAGTAAAAGACGTGTTATACTAATAAAATTGAATTAACCTAGTTACTGGAAATGAGTACAGTATGAATAAAAGCAGCGCATTTGTAGGAAGCCCGCGCATTGTTGTGTTCGTCGTTAAATTTATTTTTTTATTTATTTAAGGATTTAGGGTACAAACAGATACAAATCCAGTAAAGTATCTAGAACTTAAGTATAATACATAGGTATATTAAAAAAAATAAACAGTTATATGTAATTATTTGTACAAAAAATGCAGTATACTCGTAGATACATTACAAAACATAATTATGAATTAATTGGTAATACATTCACATCGACAAGCAGCAGATGTAGCCAATCGTTTAATAGTCGCCATTGAGCATAGAATAAAATTATCAATAATAATGTGATTGTATGTTTGGCAGATTCTTACCAGAGGAGAATTAATTCCTGCATTGGTATTGCAATATCGAATGTGAAGCAAGAAAGTTAAATAATTTACAGCCCTCTTTTCTACTCATGGATGTAGTTTAAAATGATTACAGAGTAAAGCATTACCATCAAGATTTAATTTACATTTTCTACTCACATACAGCATGAATTTAGTTTGAATATTCTTTAGTCTACTGAAATAAGTATCATACTGAGGATTTCAAATTTGGGTAGCAAAATTTAAATGGGTATATGTATATACAACGTTGCTAATGTGGATGTCGAAAAGCATTTTAGAGTCAAACGTCACACACAAATCACGAATGCTCCTTACGACTTCAAGTTCCTCATTTTCGATTATATAAATATGTGAAATTTTGTTTATATTACGGGTAAAGGATATCATTTTGCATTTAGTTATGTTTAAATAAAGATTTACAATAGTCAATTAGCCTGTATAAATCACTTTGAACTGTCATTGACAGTCATTGACATCAAATATTGTATATTGAACAATAAGAGTCCAAGATGGCTACCTTGCGCAATACCCTAGTTGAATACAATCAGATATGTAGCCTCTAATGCTACTGTTTGTGACCTGTTTACAATGTAAGAGGAAAACCACCTAAGTAGATCACTATGCACCCCGACTTCAGCAAGTCTATCAATGTGAATTTCATGATTTATTTTGTCAAATGCCTTACTGAAATCGGTGTACAAGCTGTCCACCTGTACTCGAGAGGCCATGGATAGTAATATAAATCAGAATATTTAACAAGATTTGTTTCAACTAATCGAGATCTATAAAACTTTTGTTGATGAGGCATTATGACATGTTTTAGACAAGGAAAACTCATGTCATATACGAGTGATTAAAAAATCTTGGCAATGATGTTCAATATAGATATAGGTCGGTAATTACGCACGTTACTTCCATCTCCATTCTTAAAGGCAGGCGTGACATTTGACTTTTTCCATTCCTGAAGAAAAATCCCACTTTTGAGAGACTGTTTGAACAAAATACATAATGGAACGCTGAGTTGCATACCACAACGTTTAATTAATAGTAGAGGGATTATATTATAAACAAATAAAAGGAAGGAAACATCGTAAAACACGTTGAAGGTCGCACGTCACGTATAAAACGCACAAGGTTAGTCTAATTTTAGAACAATTAAATTTGAATCAAAAAGAAATTAAATATGTAGCGGAATATTTTAGTTGCGTAAATGTTGTACATGTAACGTTGTATAAATTGCTGTTAATATTTATAAATATTTGTACGTCCGACTATTTTACTTTGTGAAATTAAAATTTTTTAAATCCAAGATCCTGGGATATTATAAATTAAAGAATAATGATAAATAGAGTCTCAAATATAAAATTATTTTATAAAGTCGTGGTTCTGCACATTAGTACAATACATCATGTCGTTGGATAAAAATGCGGCAGTATTGTTGTTACTAATATCGCAAAGAAGAAAGAAGAAACGTACTCGAAAATGTTGGTTTTATCCATATAGTACAGCAAACATTAATCGCAGTTGTAATGATTGAAGATCCAGTAAAATTTCAGTTATTTTATAGAATGTCGTTCCAAGTTTTTTCTTGTACTAGTCGATTTGAGTAATCTTGCATACAAAACATTGCACTTCTCCATGATTTGCACAAATTTATGGCAAATGACGGATTATCTCCCATTGTGAACATACACGTGCTGAGGTCGGAAACAAATGTCGCTTGAAATTTGAGCAAGCAGTGTCGAATATTATTTGTTAGCGACAAGTTTTAACTTGTCTGCGGCGTGTCTGCTTGGTGTACGAATTCTCACCAAGAATAAACCTCAAATGTAGTTTCTACTACCATCTTCGTAATACAACAAATATCTGTGACGCAATTCTCAATTACAAAAACTTAGTGGTCGTTATGACTCCTTGCATCCGTTGCTGAATGAAAAAGGACACATGGTGTTGAGCATACAGAGGAAAAAAGAGACATCACTAGAATCATTTTTTAGCGGCATCGTATTTATCATTTGACATTTCGGTCCCCATATTGTATCCGCCCTATTGTCTAACAGAGTGTTTTAATTTAGTTTCATCCCTTTCATCTTAAACATCGAACAATATTTCACATCACAATTCAGAAAAATTATGCCCGCAATTTCGTTTTTAAAAAATTGTAATTTCCGACATCATAAACCCATATATACCAAATTTCTAATAAATTTTAGATTAATAGGTTAGGATACTTTTCATAGTACGCGGAAATGTTGCGTATCCAAGGTTGTTTACGGATGATCTTGCAGTCTTGCATGCCGTAAACCAAGAAGTAGGTCGGTAGTAATTTGGAAAATGATCGACTCAAGCATTATTATTGATTTTTTAGTGGTTGAGACAACTTAATTTTCTTTAATTTATTTGCCGGGAATCAAGAGACATATGTTCATCTACAAACTGCTACAAAAATGTGAAGTATGCTATTGACTAAAATAAATGTCTTCTATGCAACATTAAGATACTCAAATTTTATGGTTTATTTAATACAATACTTAGGTGTTAGATTTATGTTAATTGTTTAAAAACTTCTGCTCAAAGAATTATTGCACAAGAAGAAACGTTGTAACGTTAAAGTAAGAATAAGTCATAAAATACTATTTTAAATTAACTTTGAATGAATAATAAATAACATTGAAATGCATACAATATATATTGAATATCACCGAAGGTGTTAAGTTGTGCAAGACAAAAATATCGTTATGCAGTTTTGGGTCCTCGCTCTTGGTTTCGACATAAATTTTAACTAATTTTAATATTTGTAAATAATACCAGTTAAGTAGTAGTGAACTAAAATGCGATAAAAATTGATATCACCTTTTGGTTGCAAGAACATCCAAATGGAATGTTGTAATATTACAAAACAAAACTCACCGGAGAAAACTGGCGCCATCCGCCATTCTTCTTTAAGAACGAGTTCGTTACTCGGATTATTTCATTCTTGCATATTGTTTACTTCTAAATAGCAATAATGTTAACCCGTTTTGTAATAACGATTGTCGTGAAGGTTAAACGTAATTTCAAAGAAAATCAAACGGTATCAATTATAACTTATTATACGTTTCCAGTTTACAATCATAAATATAACGATTTTATTAAGAACAATTTTAAATTACGAGCGATTAAAAATAATTGCGACTTCTTTGAATAAAACCGATTAATTCGCCCTCTTCGGGCAAATTAAACCTTCACTAAAACAATTATTTATAACAATTAACATAAATTAATTTTATTGTACTTTTTTTAACGTTGGTGATTGAATCAGTTTTTGGAAAATCTGATGGTGCAAAGAATACTATATCTAGTAAATGTAGGTGAACAAAAATGACAGCTTATTATTTATTATTAACGAAAGAGAAAACACCCAATAATACGTTAAAGGTTCATAACCTGCGCTTATTGAAATTTATCATATTTAATCTAAAAGCATAATCTCAATAGCGTCTTTGTGACTAACTTTTTTTTTTGGTATAACCTTGTGTATAATAGAGAAAGAAAGTACAGTGTTTGTAGGTATACCTTTGAAACTTACAACTCTTTAAGTATTGCTGATTCGATTCTTATCGATCAATCATGGCAAGATTAATAACTTGTATAAAATGTATCCTTAACGGCAACAAAACGTCGGATGGGATTAGAGAAAAAATTAAAAATTCGCATTGGAGCTATTATGACAATGCACTAACCGGTCATATAATAGATAATCCAAACTTGTTAGAAATATTAGCTCGATTAAAATAAATAAAAACAAAGACTTGATACTGTTCGAGTAATATAAAACCAATTATATTTTCTGACTACGCTACATTTTCTGACGTTACAAAGTTGTCCGGTCAGTTAATAAAAACTAGCGAATCGAATTGCTTCTTACTTTCTTCGACGAGTTATTTGCATTTTATAAAAAAAACTTGGAAAGAAAAATATTTCTAACCAGCGTAATAACTATACATTTCTAACGAACTTTAGGGGCAATTAATGTCACGATTTTATGGTTGCGTCTATTAAGGTATTAAACGTTCTCCCTATAAGATTTATTATACTAAGTTCGACGTTCATTTAAGTTTTTAACAATAATTAGAACGCGGTGTTTGTTGATATTGTCAGCTTCACCGTCATAACTTCATAAATAAAGTCCAAAATTGAAACTACAAATCAAGAGAAACTAGTATGTGTTTTCAATGAATCAATTAATTCTAATTTGATGTTTTTTTGCGTACCGTTAATTTAATTGGCTTTAAAAATAAATGGTAAAGCTTAAACAAAGTTTCACTTTAAACTAGATCTAAATTGTTGAAGAATATTAGTTTAATTAGAATAAAGTTGATATTAGGTTTTAAACCATAGAAGTTGTTAGAAGTCTAAGTTTTTATTTTTGAAATTCGATATTTCGTCGATCATATACCGATTTCTTCAGGAAAACTAAAAGTATACATTAAAAATTATAACCATTTTGAAGGGAAATTACACCAAACCAAATTAAACCAACTTTTATTTGAAACAAAAATGTGTAAAATGAATATTTTTCTAAATATTTTAAAAATTCGAAAATCTGTTTAGGTTAACGGCCTTTTTGGTTAGATAGATTATGCCCAAAATGTAATCAGATCTTCGCAATTATAAATAAGGTCATTGTACAAAGTTTCATAAAAATCGGACAGTTGGTTTTTTTGGAATCTTGTTTACGTACGGACGGACGGCTGGCCGGCCGTCGGACATCAAATTTTTTGTTTCATTATAATACAATAAAAAGTGAAAAAAGAGATGTCCAAATTTTCGGTTTGAAACCGTCGCATAACTCCGCATCTTATTTCATAAGATGTGTAGAAAAAATATCTTAGGAAAATAAAATAATTATATTTTAAACAAATAATTTAAAATATTTTAATTTAGTTTTCTAATAATACTTTCTGAACATTTAAAAATGATATTTATGGAACATTGTAAATAATACAATAATATCAAATCAATTTACAATAAAAGTGAAATTATTTTTAAATTCACATTTACTAGTTTTTACTTTTCTAACGTTAAAATTTTCCCGTATACGTGTTACTTTGCTTATTACCGCCCTGTCTACTTTCACTGCGAGTTTAATAGGACAAGGGTAACGTCTAAATCCAATTGCGCTCGTTTTACGTTCTTTCTCTTTTGTGTTGGACTGGCAACGATGAAGTGTTTTGTAAAAAAAAAACTGCGAAAGGAAATTCTAAACATGAGTGATGGATTAATCCGAAGTTGTTATAACCATCCACCTGTTGTGAAACGTAAATTACACAGGATATGTAATGATGATGTAAATAAATGTTTGCAGGTGAGCTTACTGACCTATGTTTCACCACGTGGCGACCGTTTGCTACATTGGGTTTCTCTAATGATTACAGTTTCTTTGTCCGTTTGTATTTTCTGGGATTACTTTGTTTGATGTCTGCTGAGATGTGATTACGCCCAGAAATTTTGGGTTGTCTTCTGGAACCGTTACTGCCTTATGCTGTAGTAATTGGAAGAATTTACATCTCGACCCTTACTTGTACTTGAGGAAGTGATATGGGAAATAAACCTATGCTGTTAACCCTTAAACCGATGCAACCATTTTTTTAATTGCCCATTAACCAAAGTTTCGGTAACAAAGTAGGTAATTTAAACATTATTTATTAGATAATCTAATACACAAATTCATAAGTATTGTAACATAACATATAAACACTACAAACTACAAAATAAAATGTTAAGTTATGATCGTAATTTAGATTTCCTCTTCAATCAAATCAATCCTATAGTAAAATGTATTAATTTTTAAGTAAAAGGCCACACAAAACTATCTAAATATTGAAATTAATAAGAATGAGTCGATTCCTTGTCAAAGTTGTTGTTTGTTTTATCATGCTTCCGAGATGCCAAAAATAGAAAACAAATTGTACAAACAAACCTAATATTCTAAAACAGCATATTTATTATTCGTTAGTTGTTGATATTACATCAGCTTGATAAAAACAGGGAAGTCGAATTTTTTATTTCCTTGTCGGTGCGTTGGGAAACCTTTTTTTGTCGCTACTAAAATGTGTGTCGTACAAGTATAATAAACACATATTTAATTTAGTTTTTCATGAAATTAAATTTTGCAGTGTGCCTTTGATTATGGTCGCTAGGGTCTGTATAATTCTTATTTATTAAGAAATAATTCAGTTTATTACTGAATACTTACATTACTGTTTGTCCTGCTCCTGCACTTATACTTGTTTAGTTGTTTGTCCTGCTCCTGCTGTTTTACTTGACCTCATTTAATTTATTTCACACAAACAAAAACATCCACGTTAGGGATCGTACACATACTGACCGATGATAAGATACAAAATAGTTAAAAAGCATACATTAATACATTAATATCATTTCTTTATGAATGTAATAGGATTTGCGAAACAAAAGATTGTCTAGCCGTCGGCTACGAAGTATGAGTAACACCAGGACAAACGCTTTTATTATTATACCTGTTTTAGTGAAGATACCAAAGACTAATACAGTTATTCAATGCTAATATATACTATATGTACAGGGTTATTCATTATAAAATACCCACTCCTTATTATCGTTATTATTGCTTGTAGAAAAAAAAGTTATACATGAAAGTTGTATGGTTCTAACTGAATTTTCTTAAAATGCCATTAATAGTTTAGTGACTCGCCGTTTACAGGGCGCAACAAAAATATGATGTATCTTTTTAATGTAACACCCTGTATATTATTATATTTTTGAAGAGATCTTATTTTCTGATTTCAAAAAATATAATATGTTGTCTTTATAATGAACC
This sequence comes from Abscondita cerata, assembly GCA_030710515.1. Lineage (NCBI taxonomy): Eukaryota > Metazoa > Arthropoda > Insecta > Coleoptera > Lampyridae > Abscondita > Abscondita cerata. Next base: position 100,280 of record JALBCR010003683.1, on the reverse strand, counting down.
ATTATTAAGTTATTAATCGTAGAATGTCACAGTTACTTAATACGGAATTGTTAATATTGTCAAAGTAAACCATGTAAATGGCAAATGTTGTATTTGATAATTGACATTTCATTAAATTAAATCACCAAAATTGTTTATAGTGAAGGAGTTGGCTGGAAATCCAAGCTTACTCTTGATGTCCTACCGCTGGATTAATAACTCAATAACGGCCCAATATAAAGGCAACATGTTATATTTTTTAAAATCAGAAAAAAGATCTTTTCAAAATATAATAATATACAAGGTGCTAAATTAAAAAATACATCATATTTTTGTTGCGCACTGTAAACGGCGAGTAACTGAACTATTGATGGCATTTTAAGAAAATTCAGTTAGAACCATACAACTTTCATGCATTATTCTACAAGCAATAATAACGATAACAAGGGCTGGGTAATTTATAGTGAATAACCCTGTACTTAATATATACCAAATCTTTTTTTACATACTTTCACAAAAGCTAAGATAAATATTCACTGAATATTTCTTCAGCATATAATATTTTCTAAATGCTGTAGAATAAATATTTTTAAATAATCATACATAAATATTTATGTCACAATTTGTGTAAATATTATAAATAGTGGTATACCAAATATTTCTTTCCAGGGGGAAACTTCGGAGGGAACCAACTACTAGACGGTTCGATTGGTCTTTCGCCTCTACACCCAGTTCTCCATCAGGGTTTCCTCTGACTTCGTCCTGACCAGGCGTAGTTCACCATTTTTCGTGTTCCACCGTGCGCGCAAAAAATGCGTCTCCGTTAACGAAGGGCGCGGACAACCATTACCCGAAACGGGAGGTCGCCCATCTTCCCGAAACGCGCAACTCGACTTTCTCTTCGCTTTTGAGTTTATAATATACGCCCATTGACTCGCGCGCACGTTGGACTCCTTGGTCCGTGCTTCAAGACGGGTCCTGAGATCCAACCTCGAAACGCGCGAGAACTTTGAAACTAGCTTCGTCGCGAAGTAAGAGAGATAGTATTGTAGGGCGCGGACGGGCGATAGTATTATAGGGTAGGTATCGTACCCCCTCCTTGTCCTTTGCACTCCTTCATCCACCTCCTTCTTCGACCACTGACATGGTCGAGTCTTCGTAGAAAACGACCCTCAGCCTGACGTGGTCCCGGAACGCCAAAGCGTTTCCTAGACCGTAATGTGCGTTCGAATTGTCGGTGTTCGTGTGTCATGCAGTTCACACAACGACGCACATTTAGCTGCGTTCTTCTTGACCTACGAGCCGTTGATCCATTGTGCAGGGTAATCTTTACTCGTTACTAGAGTGTGTGTATTGAGAGTTTATATTAAATTACATAAAACTTTTTTGTTAGTCCTCGACGACGCCAACGGTTTCGCGGAGATGAAGACCCGGGTTCGACAGCGGGATCTTTTAAAAAACTTTTAGATTGAAAAATCTCGGTAATGATCTTTCCGCAGGTCTTGGTCGAGGGCTGTTTGGCACACGCTGATTTCTTCAATGTATAGCGCGTGCGGCCCAGGGCATCCAAGGGCATCACAGACCTGTTATTGCTCTTTATAGTGCGGCTTTTCTTAAATATAAATCTAGTGGTAGAAATATTTAAGACAGTTTTCCAACAGCCAAATATTAGATTTATATTCATATAATGTTATTGAAATACTTGGTGCTGCTTGGGTAATAGTGACATTAGAAAGATTTTGACAATTAAAACTAACCTTAAATAACTGACAAATGACATAATAAATTTGAAACTAAATTCAACCCGTGACTAAAATCTGTTGCTGCCATATCTTGTCAACGTGTATTTCAAAAGTTACTAGGCCCGATCAACATTATTACTTCCGCATGAAGTAACGATAGGAATGCGAGAAGTAAATAACACAATGAAAACAAACCCAATTAACAATCGCCGACACACATGGCAGCATTTTACACGACCTCGCACACGAAGCAAACAACCAACTTATCACATATAAAACGGAGTAGGTAGAATAAGTAAATCAGTCAAGTTCACCAGTGACGAGTCCAGTTAAGTTCGAGACTTAGCATCGATGAGCTCACGACACTGACTACCGGTCAGTACGGTAGTGCGTCGCTAGCACTTTACCCGGCCAACAATTTATACAGAGGTATGTAACACGAGCGGCACCATATTACTACAAACGCGGCATCTTTTACTCTTAGAGTATGTTTAACAATTTTACGCCAGCACATTCATTCATGTACATATTCCATCGCACTTACTATTAGTAAAATATAATAAACGCATCTAAACTAAACCGACTCCGCCAGTTCTTTCTCTGATCAAACCTGCGTTTAGCATACACCCTAGACGCCACAGTGGTGACCCCAAAATAATGTAAAATTAGAGAAAGAACTGTTTAGTTTCATTTAAACTACCTCGCCCGTACGAGTTATCATAGGCACTAAAAAGTTATTGATTTTTACCTTTTCAACCTATTGTTAAAATTCTTGAGTTGAGATAAGTACCTATCTTTACTATCTTTTATTAAATGTTAATGCTTTCTTGGTTACATTTATTATAGATGTCTCGAGCTACTACACGTCGAATAATAATAAACGCTGTTAATGTTCATATCAATTAACTTCGTGTTTCGCATTGTTTTAATTGTTTAGATAGTATGTTCTCAAGTCTCAATCGATAATGAAAAGAATTATGAGCAAATAAATTAGTTTATGGTATTCCTTCCAAGGACGAAATGGTAAAAGGCCAATTAGCAAATTATAATTGTTCGAAGCTGTTAAATGTAATTCGATTTTTTTATATTTCTGCACCATTTAGTATTATGTTTTTAGTGGCAGTACAATCTAAATTTGCTAACACTGAAGAATGTGTGATATCAAAGAATATTGGCACAGCTTATCTTACCACTAGAGATCGAGAGGGTGGGAGGAAGGAAAGACAAAATGATTCAATAACTACTATTATAAATTAATGTACACAACATTATGTTTTTTGATATACGAGTATTATACTAATATTTCTTTTTCTGCACTATATTAATTTTTTGAGTATTACGAACGGGAGACTAACCGAATATAACTTATCACTGTCATCGAGATCTTTATCTTCGTCATCTTTTTAAATTGGGACCAAAATCCTAACCACTCCTCGAATTCTCCGCTAAACTTTTGTAGTTCAATTTTGGGTTACCGTCGCCTACCAACTTCTCCAATGGTTAATTGATTGTCGTTAATAGCGGTTCCAAATTGGCTTTGAGGGGCACTGCTTCCAGCCTGAATTGCTACGACTCTCTCCTTTAATAATAGGAAATTACGTTTGTACGCTGCTGCGTCTTCCACCTTTTTCTCCAACTACTCAGCGGCCTCTTGATCCAACAATTGGTTTACGATCTAGTGGTCAAGCTCGTCCATATGTATCTGAAACTCCTCGAGCTAGTTAACATCTGCACGTAACTAGAGAATGTTGGGATTTAGGCCTTTCAGTACTTGTTTCATGTTTGCTAATTAGTCTAGTTGACTGACTACGTTTTGGACGTCGATCTGCTTTCAAGCAAGTCACTTAACCCAATTCATCACCCGGTGCACCAAAAATATTACAAACGGGAGACTCTAAACTAAACGAATCTAACTTCGTGTCATGTAAGATAGACGAGTCCAAGTAAATAGCTTGACGACAACGTAAACTGGCATGACCGCGTAAACTATCAACATTATTTTCCCCGACTATTTTCAATCCAAATCTTTTTTTTTATTTTAATATATGACAGTAGTCACTACTACAACTAGTTTGTCTTTTTTTCTAAATAAATATATATTAAAAATATTATGTGCAAAAAACTTAAATCTGGTTTGCAACATTTAAGCATATTAAACTGATGCAATTTATAATTCAAATGAAATTGGTCCAATATTATTTTACAACTTAATACTGAACCAATATATTTGGTAACAATCGACCAATATAATTTCTAATGCTGAGTCAACATAACTTAAAGTCTGTATACTATTGGCGCGGTGTAATAAATCATAATTGCTTGAAATAATTCTTTATTTTCTTGTGAAAGCGGTACTTCTACGGTTAAGTAAAACCAATAAATTCTAACCAAAATACGATCATTGTGCCGCTCTTGCAGCATATCGACCCATCTAGGGTCTGAGAACAATAGGTTAATCTGTGTAAACACGTTGCCATCAGCCCAGGTACTGACGAAACGAGAATCATAGCCGTAGATGTGGGTATTATACCAAGATACAAAATAATGGTATATAATACGTAAGAAGTAAAATTTGTAATGTGATCTACTATACAAATAAAATAAATAACACATAACCACATAATAATTCATATTAAGGTAGATTTTACTATTATAGAATATTTACTTACTAAAAATATGATTTTCCAAACGTATCAGGTACCTACGCCACTGCAATACGGGAGATTCGATAATTCTGATAGGTTTATTACTCCGCGCCAATAGTATACTGAGTATAGCAATATTGGTACGATATTGCACTTTGATTTATTCATATATTGGTCCAAGATTGAACCGTATATTGAGCCAATATAAAAAAATATTGAAACAACATCGATCCAATATTGCATAGCTACTTAGGTTTCTGTTTCTATTCTGTTTGGTAAATGTCATACTATTAAAACGGAAATTTAAAATTAAAGATAAAGCTTACAAAATTCTGTAAGCATTTAAAAAAAATATGCATTACAAATTGTGGAGTCAATGAAGAATTCAGCTTCGAAAAAATTCAAGAAGTCTCTGACTCTTTTGATTAGTATTCTTTGATGTGCTCGTAAAGTATCTATCAAAGTTCGGAAGGCTAGAATTTAGTGCTACTTTTTATTTAACAAATTAAATACGAAAAATGGGTTTTCGGAAATAACTTTGTATGTGTGTCTATTTTTCCAAATTTTATTACGCCAATCAAAAGAGGACGAAATGTTACAAAAGAAACAGTATCAAGAATCAATACGACAAGCAAAGTTGAGCACGCTTTGGAGTAAATAAATCAATAAATAAATAAATAAACCATTTATTTCCACAAACGACATACTGCAATGTAAAGATATATAAGACATAATAAATAAAAGGGAAATTACTGTACTACATTCTAACTTATTCTAATTTGTATACAATAATGAGTAGTGAATGAATAATCAAAAAAAAAGTACAATAAAATGAGATAATAATAAAAATAAAAAAATAATAAAAAAAGAAATAAAAGAAATACTGACAATTAAGCTTAGTAACAAATTACTAGTTGCTTAAATGCCAGCCAATAAAGTGTCTACAAATTCAAACGAAAAAAACACAAACAAATAAAAAAAACCAAAAAAAACAATGCGTGATAACTTTTGATGTATTCAATGAAATCATGTAATTCTTGAAGTAAATGAAAGCAACATTATCCATTTGTTAAAAAAATATTTTATAAATCAAATAGCGAGCTTTCATTCTGAAGATTATAATATTCTTTCCATCAACTTCGATTTATTATGTTTATTCTAGACATTATTCTTTGTTGCAGGTAGATGATGATGGAGTCTCTAGACTCGTCAGAATGCTGCATTTGCAAAAAGAATCTAGGTACGGAAGACGTGGTTCGAGTAAAGCAAGGTTTGGAGAAATTGAAAGAAGCTTCTGAGCAAAGAAATAACGGATATGCACCTCTATTAAAAAATTTGGAAACAATTAGTGTGCACTCATAATGCCAAAATAGTTATTTTCCTAACGAGTGTCGAAAGTAGCAAATATCGTTCGAGTGTCTATAGAGACACGAGTGCGGAGCGAAGCGAATCACGAGTAGATCTAGACACGAACAATATTTTTTAGACGGTTTGAACAACATAACTGAAACTAATTATTAACTTCCAATTCCATCGGAGACAAATTCCTCTATAATCTGGATACCTTAAACCGTTGCTATGGTCATGTTGTTTATTATTTTAAATTGTTTCTTATTCTCGCTGTGAATTTCTAAAAAGTCTCCTCTAAACTGTAAACGATAAAATATTGATAGTGATCTATAAACTCTGAAATATGGATAATGATGAAGATAGTATTTTGGAAGTAGAAAATGAAACCTGCCTCAAGTTGTTGCCCGCTAAATCCTGGCAACGCTATGAGGAAGCTTATAGCAAGTTTATTGAGTGGCGAAAGCAAAACAGGATAAATTCTTCGTTTTCGCAAAACGTATTTTGGAGAGCTGTCAAAAAAAATTGCTCCAAGCACATTATGGACGCAATTTTCTATGATAAGAAGCACGCTTATTGTTTACTAGAATACCAATATTAGTCAATATCCTAAATTAAAAACCTTTCTAAAAAGAATGTCGCAAGGATACAAACCGAAAAAATCGAGAACTGTAACTGCTGAAGAAGTTAATAAATTCATAAAAGAAGCGCCAGACGGCAAATATTTGTTAAAGAAAGTAAGTACATCCCTATATACAAAAACTCTTCATCAATTGAAGTTTCAATTTTAGGTAATTTTGGTGTTCGGAATTAGTGGAGCCATGCGAAGGAGCGAATTGGTCCAATTAAAAATTGACGATTTAACTAATGTCGGTTCGGCCGTAATTGTAAAATTAGGTGACACCAAAAATAAAAAGGATCGTGTTTTCACGATAGTTGACGAGTTTTACGGTATCTATCGCAAATGTGCTGCTCTTCGACCACTAAATACGTCTGAACGTCGCTTTTTTTTTAATTATCAGCAAGCCAAATGCACTAAACAACCCGTTGGAATCACCAAGATGGGTAGCATCCCAAAATTGATTGCCAATTACCTTGGTTTAGAGGAACCCGCATCTTACACAAGCCACTGTATGAGGCGATCATCTTCTACAATCTTTGTGGGTACTGGTGCTACGATTGAAGACGCCACGGTGGATGGTATTCTTCATCAGTGGCGGAAGGTTACATAGCAGAGTCTATTGGGAACAAAATGAAAGTTGGTAAAACAATCACTTCAGCCGTTAAAAATTCGTCAGAAACTTCGTCAGAAACTTCGTCAGAAACTTCGTCAGAAACTTCGTCAGAAACTTCGTCAGAAACTTCGTCAGAAACTTGCATGCACATGCACGGTGAATGATATGAATTCTTTCCACACTGGTCAGTGATATTTTGAAGTTTCGATCTCAGGTTGCTACTTTGATATGTGTCACTTTCGTGACAAGCCGTCTAAAAAACTTATACCCATCCCAGCTATATAAAAGCTGTAAAAAGAGATGTACAAGAAAGAAATTAAGATTATCCGCATGATCTTTCGAGTGGGAATGTAATTGCTTCTTATGTGGAGAAGAAGCCGACGAAGATAAGGAGAAAAAGAAAAGTAAGGAAGAAAGGCCAATCATTTATCATGCAACTTCGTCTTTGAAAAAATCAATCATGACTTTAATTGAAGATAGGAGAGACGATTATCATACAAATATACATAGAAGGATATCCAGTATATCAGATTTAGCATCTGTTAAAGCTATATACCATGTAAAGTGTTTAAAATCCTTACATACGTCTCTAAGCCCTAATCAAAAATCCGGTCGTCCTTTGGATACAAATGTAGACGTAGCCATGAGTTGCATTTTCAAATACATCGTAGAAAGTTACGACTGCCAATTTACCCTCACAGAATTGAAAAACTGAGTGATTATATTCCTGATGACAAGACTATAAAGCGAAGAAACTATGGGAATGACATAATTATTTTCACGAAGTCTACGAATGATACTCTCATCTGTTTGAGAAATAGTCATTATCATGTTTTTTTTAATGTTGGAAGGAAAATCGTTCAAGAACTAAAGAAGAAGAAGCGGACCTATTGATAGATTCGGTCTCCGAATTGATAAGTTCATAAATCTGATCAGAGGTGTACGATAATGAACAATATCCAGCGAGTGATAACATGTTTAAAAATTTGGATAAAAGCATTTCGAAAAGTTTAGTAAAAATTTTAAGGAGTGTTATCAAGAAAAATAAGAAAGGAAGTCAAGTTGCGTACGAAGTGAAAATTTTAAGTATTGCTCACGCAGTAACATGAAGTGCTCGTCCTAGATCTTTCTTATCACCTGTTCAATTAGGATTGGCCGTCGTTTTGCATAGGGAATTTGGATCGAAAAAATTATAAATATATGTAATAGTCTTGGATTTTGCTCTTCTTATAATGAAGCAAAATTGTATGAAGCTTCATCATTATCTCAAATGAATAACATTTTTAAGCCTGGTACTTTCCTGCAGAGAGTAGCTGATAACACCTATTTTTAAACAGATATCGTACAATCGATGGAAAAGGCACTTTTCATTACATGGGTATGATTAAAATTGGTACACCAGAACATAACTTAGTAGAACCACAGCCTATTACGAGTTTGAAGAGTATACCAACTAAGAAAGAAAGTTCAGAATTAGCGAATGTACCAATTCACTATTACAATAAAGTTACTGGTGGTGGATTAAAAACGTTGAAGGTCGCTATCAATGGAGGAGAAATATTTTACAAACAAGTATTGTCTAGAAATTGAATGATTTATGGATGTTTAAAAAATACGCAATCACTCGTAAATTCACTGGTTGGAATGGATACATGGAATACCTAACACAAGAGTTGGCTTATCAAAAGTCAAAGATTATTTTTCTTCCATTCATCAATGCTTCAGCCAGCGATCTAAACAATATAACTACCACTGTGTTTGAATCTGTTAAGAAAACTGAATCAGTGGGTTTGAGGACCTGTATCATTAATATGGATTAGCAACTTTATATCAAAGCTCGAGATATTGTGGCAGCTCAACCAATTTCTGATAGATCTCTTGATATACTGAATGGTCATGCCTATGCTAGAGCAATACGTGTTCATTCGCTACATCAACTAGCTCTGTCAAAATTAATATTCACCGAACTTAAAGAAAGTGATGAAAATTTTAAACTGTTGAAACAAGAAAATAATTTAATAATAACGAAACTGGGTACAATTAATTTAAAAAATATCAATATTCAACAGATTTCAACCAATGAAAACTTCAAAAATACACCGAAATTTTCGAGAAAAAATTGAAAGAAGTAGAAATTCGTAAAAACACTGCAAAATTATGGATTAGTTATCTGCAAATGGTATCCATTGTGAAAGAATTTATTGTCGCTGAAAACACAGGGGATTGGAATTTAGATTTGAAATTATGCTTTGTTATTTTCATGCAGTTGGACATTTCACATACGCGAAATCCGCACAGTTTTACTTGCAAGATATGAGAAATCTTAAAATCTTAGAAGAATACATATATTTCACGGAGAATGGACATTTTACGTCCAGACGCACAGATAAATTTTTCAGTGGAATTTTTAGTGACTAAACGATTGAACAAACATTGAATAAATCAATGAGTGTTGAAGGAGGCCCTTTCAAACGTGGAGCAACAGAAAGTGTTGTATATAAATGGATTAAAGGTGAAATTTGCACGAAAGATGTTATTGAAAATTTATGCAATTTTATTAAAAAAAAGTCAGCAACATGAAGATACCAATAATGCTCGTATAACACGAGATGATTCTGATGTGCTGAAATTATTTGTTTGGTTGATTGATCATAATCCATTTATCGAGGGTGACGTATTCAGATCAATCGGAACCGGTGTTACTGCAAATTCTGACATAAACTGTCACGAAGCTTTTGATATTGGTCTAAAAGCAATGGCAAAAATTGATGGGAAGAATTTCAAGGAATTAAAACTATCAAGGAAAGAAAATGTACTCCATTACAAACAGCAAGTAGCAAAATTACTATTCACGATAAGTCGATACCTATCGATCCATTACTAATTTTTCAGCGTATTTCTGTAAAAAAAAACCGACGAAGAACTTCGAGAATATCTTAGTTATGAACTAGCTCCTTTTCCAATGTCAATATTTGATGAACGTGGGCAATAATTTTACAGTAATATTTTGATGACAGCTGATGGTATTTCTGTATTCTACACCTTAATATTAGTCGTCTTTTCACCAAGTTTTTTTAAAATCGAAAACAATTTGTTTTTCCCCGATTTTATACCAAAAAAAAAAATTTGGTCTTTGGTCTTTTGACAAAAAATTTTGGGTGCCCTTTTTTAACATAATATTATGTAAATCAATGCGTAGAACACAGTAGTACAAGTCGTTTCTCCGGATTTTTCAAAATTGCTGCTTAAACTACTTTTTCCCATTTGAAGCTTTAACACCTTAATATTAGTCTTTTCACCAATTTTTTGTCAAATGCTACTGCATCGCATTAAATGGAAATTGAATGAGAATTTTGGTAACATCTGTCGAAGTTATAGTGATTATCTCAAGAGGAATTTTGGTAATAACATTACTGTAGTTTTCGATGGATCAAAATATAAATCTGTGGAAATTCATTTTGATAAGAGTATGCCAGCTTCAGTTTCTCAAGATACGTTCCTTTCGAATTCTGGTAACAAGAACAGATTGATACAATTATTGAAAGAACAGTTTGTTGAAGACCAAATAATTGTCCAACAAGCGTCGGATGATGCAGATGTTTTAATTGTGCCAACAACAATTAATCTTTAGCAATCAGATAGAAAAGTCGTTATTGTGTCCGAAGATATTAATGTTATGGTTATTCTCAATGCTCTATGTCAAACAGAGAAAGAAATATATCTTCTTAAGATGGGACAAAAGGCAGGTGATCGAAAAATATACTCATCAAACAGTTTAACTGATAACGAGTTTTGCTTTAAAAAAATATACTCTTTTTACATGGATTCACGGGCTGCGACGCAACATCAGCATTTTTTGGGAAAAGTAAAGTAACCTTTGTAAACAATATGAATGTAATGCATCAATACAAGAAGCAGCAGAAATCTTTTGCAAAGAAAATCAGCATGTGGATAATTTACTAGAAGCTGCTATTAAATCTATATTTGTTTTATATGGTGCTTCGAAAAGTGTAACTAGCATCAATGATTTAAGGTATACTCCGTTTATGAACGCAGTAACGAAAAATAAGACTGTTAATTTAGCATCTGATACGACTGATAATCCTGCACCTGAAAAATTAATGCAAATGATGTTTTGTTCCTGTGGATGCAGAAAAGCTGGCCTGTTTTGTACAACTGCTTGTAGATATTGCAATGGTCTGGAGATTATCACTGAAAATGAAAAAACCATAAAAAATGAAGTTCCCAAATCCTCTATAAATGAAGTGAAGCGATGTTTTTAGACTTAAGGTCAGCTTTTGATAAAGTGGAAAGGGGATGGTTGTGGGACAACATGAAAGAGGCTGGAATAAGCGAAGATTTAATAGTTGCAATAGAAGAAATACATAAAGAAACAAGGTACAGAACGAGAGTAGGGGAAGACAGTTTAGGATAGCAAAAGAGTTGAGACAGGGGTGTCCACTGAGCCCTGGTTTATGTTCCTTGTATGCAAGAAACTTGGAGAAAGAAATCAAAGGACAGCAGGTAGGAGGGATAGTGGTAGGAAGAAAAGAGAAGTGTGGGTTTTAGCCTACGCAGATGATATGGCGGTCTTGGCAAAAACAGAGGAGGAAAAAAAAAGTGATAAATAGATATTTGGCAAAAAAGAAATTAGAATTAAATGTCGAAAAAACAAAAATTATGGAGTTTAAGAAGAAAAAAGGTAGAATAAAAGGAGGAAAATGGAAGTGGGAAGAGGAAAAGATAGTGATGGTAGACAAGTATAAATACCTAGGGTATATGGTGATGTACGACAACAAGGACAAAGACCAAATTAAGGAACTAGAGAAAAAAGGAAATAATAAGAAATAAGGTAGGTATGGGGTATAGGAGAAAGATTATTTGCGAAAGACTTGGAGAAAAGAAGATGGATATTTGAGGGAATAGTAAAAGGTGTGTTGATGTATGGAGCAGAGGTGTGGGGATGGAGAGAATGGGTGAAACTGGAGAAGATACAGGAAAGGTATTGAAAGTGGCCACTAAGTTTGGAGAAGGAAACACCAGGTTATATAGTTGAAGAAGAATGTAAACTGGAGAAAATAAGGATACAGGCAGGAACAAGGGTAATACGGTATGAAGAAAAGATGGAAAGCAAGAAAGAAAATAAGATATTATATGAATGTTGGAAGGAAGTAGAGGAGCAAAAGATAAAATATGGTGAAGATGCTAGAAGAAGATATTATAAAAGAGGAGGATATGCAAAGAAAAAAATAAAAAGATAAGAGATGGGGAAGTAGTATGGAAGAAGAAATAGTACAGAGAGATAGAGACACACAGGCACAAGAAAGAAGACTAATTGCAAGATTTTGAGTAAGAAACGAAGAGAATGAAAATAAGTACTGGTGGAAAGACGAAGATAGGAAGTGTAGAATGTTTAGGGAGGGGTGGGAAAATGTAGAGCATTTGAAATTAGAGTGTAGTGAAGTAAGAGCGGACGAAAGAGTGAAAAAAGTGTTGTTGGGGGTGAGAGGGAAGGAATTGGGTGGATGAGGAAGATGGTGGAAAAAGAAAGTGGATGGAAGAAAGAAAAGAGTAGTAATAAGAATAGAATGAAGAGAAGAACCAAAGAAAAACATATTTATTTTTTTTATTTTTCTTGTTGCTTTTATTGTTATGTTAAGAAAAAACCGAATCTTTTGTTAATATGAATAGACAAATAAATTGAAATTGAATTGAATACTTAAACTTTGCATTTATTTTTATTACACTTATGATAAAACACTACGCAATTTGATAATCTTCTTCTTTGTCAGCGTCCTTAATAACATGTTACTTACATATTAATACTAATTGATTATTTAACATCTATTGAATCGTTGAATTATTTTTGAATTGATTGCTATCGACAATTAAAGACACAAATTTGGCTTCCTACACAAATTAAGTAAATCTAGGAAGTCAATTTAAAGTTTATGTATAGATAAGATTATCCCAATAATAACCATCGTTATATAAACAAGAGTAACAGTAAAGAGCACAATAACTGGCGTTCCTTAATTTTCAAAAAAAAAACTTTCGAAATTTCAATCCTCATACCTATTGTTAATCCGTATTAACATCAGTAATTTTTGGTAGTTACCACCTACACTTTCACTTAAAAAGCAATCATAGAAATCTTTTATATAAGAATTGATTAGTTAGTAATAAGAAAAATCGTGATCGCAATCACGGTTATACACTTTTCACACATTTAAAATCAAATTTCGGAATCATGTTAGATGGATCAATAAAGATAGACCTAAAGTAACGTGAAATTCCACACATAAATGATAAGGTAAACCGGGATTGTTTACAGTGTAAGCACTATGAACATGCGTTTCACATTTAAGTTACACACTTAAAATTGATGAAGCCGATATTAAACTAAATTTGTTTAGTTACTTAATAAAATGTTATTTATAGAAAGGTATTTATGTCTTGCACAATTCATTTTCTTATTTTCAAAATGTTTTATGATCCATCTGAATTAGTTCCATCAAACTAAATTAGACAAAAAAACTTTCACCGAAGACACGCACATACGTCTATGTGTGTGTATTTATGATTTAATGGTTTACCGGTAAGATATGTTTAAGATGCTTATTGTCCATTGTATGTGCATGTGTATCCCGCTAAAGGATTTTTTTTGTTAGTTGATTATAGAATTCTTTGGACATCCTGGTCTATGCAATATCCGTATTACGACACGTGTTGTAACAAATGATAAGCACTTTTCTTTATTCTCTACGAAATTTTATTAGAATTTTAACAAGTTATTTTCTTTCTTTCAAAATTTATTACAACAGCTGGACACTTAAAATGGTAAACATGACAGTTTATGCCTAATTATTGGATGTGTTGTCATTAATTACATTTTATACACAGTTTTACGTGTGATTAGTGATTGTGTTGTTACAACGTCCTCGAAAAAACGCATTCCTTGCTATAATCCTTTTTTAACATGAAAAAAATCTAAAGATTAATTTATTATTATCAAACGGCACACTCCGCTGTTAAGCACGTAGTGTTTTGGTTTTGGTAGGCGTTTGTAACTTTATTACTAAACATCTTATAAATAAAATTTTTCCAAGCGATTTATGAATATTACACAAGCAAGGAAGCCTCGAATCATGTTCAATTTTTGCCAAAAGTACTTTCCGAATTTTAAAGTAAATTATAAAATATCGGGGCATTGTGCAGTTCTTGTTTAAAAAAATTCTTAATTGAAATGAAATTTTGTTTAATGTTATCTAGAAATAATTCTGCTAAAATCAGTGAAAGAAGGTGATCCCATAGGAAGTTGTTGATTTTGTTTCTAATATTTATTATTAAAATAAGAATACAAATTATTAAGGCAAAATTCGAGCAATTTTAAAATGTCAGAAATAAGTAAGTTAGAAAAATCACTCTCGTCTAAAAATCTTGATACCAGAGGTAATGTTTCTTGTGGTGGAATTGACGGGAACATAGTAATATTGTGGTAGTGGTATATATTATTATTTGAACTACAGTAAAACCTTTAAATAGCGGTCACTAAAATTTGCTGCAGAACTGACCCGGTATATAGAGGTGACCATTATTGGGAGGAAGAAAAAATTTATTTCTATGTGTTGTTTATTAAAATCTTTTAAGTATGGAACATAATACGGTTCGCTATAGGGTACTATATGTCTGCATTAAAAAATGACTATAAATGTGCTGATGCAATATTAAATAATTAGACGATATAATAACAGAAGAGTTATACATATTAAATACATAATACATACATTTACATAATATGTACCTATTTTCTAATTGCTCGTTATACTTATTACAATAATTAATTACATACATATACATACCATTAAATTACATTTTTTTGAAATATTTTTGTATTGAAGTTTGTTTTACATTTTTAAGTTTAGTTTGTAAAACAGAAGATTAACGTTTTGATAAAATTTGAAGTACTTCTAACGCTACCTCACTCTTATCATTAGTAAATAGAAAACTTTGCACATCTCTTAGTTTTTCACACACTTCACCCATCTTTAATGGTTGACGTAAAAACTTCGGATTCTTCTGCACCACTTTCATTGTTTGAATCACAGCCTCCACTATAGTCTAATTCACTGATTATATCTTGAATACTTAAATTGGGGCTTACGGTCAAAATATCACAATCAATAGATGCATAATTTTCAAGGCTTACACATTGATTACCTTCTTGTAATACAGGAAAAAGCTGAGCTAGTGGAATTTCGTCTTCTTCATCGAAATCTTCTTGCAAGACCTTTTCCGAGAATCCCGCTTTTGTAAAACATTTGAGGAGTGTTTTCACAAAACGTAACATATCCATGAAAAAAAGAATAGAGAAATTTGACGAAATGTGATTTAAAGCTAGTTACAGAAATTGAAAAAAAACTTATTGCATAAATTTGTTTAATTTAATTACTTTATTCTGATATCTGTTTTCTGTTATTTTTCTTTACGGGCTTGATAGATATAGTAAATTTTTATTGGACATGTTACATTTTGCACAAACATCATGGACGTGTTCTGTTTTGCGCGTATAATAAGTTGGACACGTCTCTTTTGTTGTAGTTTTTGCTATTTTTTATTCTTTCTTTCAAGGTATTGAAATAATTATTGATAAAATTATCCTTGCATTACTTCTTCCCCATATTAAGTCATCTAAGTCATTTTAGATGACTATTCCTACTTTACTAAAAAACCTTTTACTTTAACGAAACTTATTATTGAATATGTGAATACAAAAATTAACCTATACACTTTTAAGAAAAAACCTCTTTACAATAACAGAAAAAAACACAATCAAAATGGTTGTAAAATAATTAAATGTGGATATTCGCACAGTCTGTTTCTAAGCAGTCACATGATTCTTCTTCTACATCTTCTGTAACTTGGCTTTGAGCTTCTGGCTCACTTTCTGCTTGAAATACTATGTCTATCTAAAATTTTAGTTCTTCCCTATCTTCCCATTTCATGTTGCGCTCTTTGTCATTATCAAATTTTTCTAATAACTGTTTTACGTTTTCTTTCTTTTCTTGTTTTATTTCATTTCCAATGGGTTTCTTTTTCAATTTATACGATCGTTCTTTCTTTCCTCTTTTCAATAGTGACAGAAAACCAGAATTATCATCGAACCTGTAATAAGCACTCCCCTTATACTTTATAGTAACTGTATTTTGTCTAGTGAAAAATTTCCATATTTCTATTCATTTCATTTCTTTTATTGATAGTATTTTATTGTAAATTGCCTCTCCTATATTTTTTATATCAAAAATGTTCCAGTCTTTCCCAAGTACTTTCACTACACCAACTTTTGAATAAATCTCGTTGTATTCTTTCATGCTAATAAGAGTCTCTTTTTTCTTAAACAGCTTCTCCACTCTGCCAAATGCTCTGTCAGTAAGAAGAAAACTGTGACCTCGCACTAGGAAGTGGACTACAATATTTTTATAAAACTGGGAGTTTCTCGTAGCCAATATGATAGTGTATGAATGATGTATGAGTTTTTGTTCTGGCCCTCGCAGCCATCACAAAATAGTCTCAATGTTTCACAGCCTGTGAGGTTCAAAGATTGCAAGTAAAAAAGCAGTTCTGATCCCACTTCCGTGCATCCACGTTTTGCTTGATGTTCCGCCCAAGTGTAAAATGTTGGGTACCTGCTTTGCATGTCGACGCAACAGAATGCATAAAAGCTTATTTGACGGAGGTAGAAGGCATCCTGTATTGGTGTTTTAGGCAGAGGGTAGACCTGCTGCAGATCGAAGGCAAAAGATATACTATTTGGAGATGTCTTCTTGGCTAATTTGTAAAACGCATCAGCGCCGAATCTTGTGAATTTGCAAATCCGTTATGGACTTTGTTTTTTCGTCTTCGTTTTGACTTTCAATAGCATTTTTCAAGTTAATGCAAGTCCCACATGCATCAGTTGCTGGTGATTTGAAGCCAATGTTGTATTTGTTGTAGAAAACTTTGGATTGTACATATGAATAATGTTTTCCAAATTTAAATCGCCGGGCACATATATGCGACTCGACTTTTTACGATTATAATGGCTCTCTGTTGCTGGAAGTGAGCCTATAAAGTTTCGTACCTTTTCTTTCTTATCAATACTTTTGAAAGATAATCTATCGCCGCCACGTCTTTCTTTGGGAATTTCTCCTTTAATAAGGGTTTTGGCTACAGTCCCTATTCTACGTTTTGTAACACCTAATGCTGCTATTAAAAAGTTCTTGCAAACTGGAATAGCTCCTTGCTTGGTATGAAAATAATAATAAATATGGAACTTCCTGGGTTTATTATTTGGTTCCTCTTGGACGTTTCATTTGCACAGGACAAACAGAAAAAAACCTACATAATTTCTGATCCTGCTTTATTTTGTCTGCAGAACGATAAAATATTTCGCGTTCTTTTATTATGTCTTTTTAATTATGCTACTACAATTTAGCGTTTTACTTGCACGCTTGCATGGGTTCTTAAAATGTTTTAGATGTGGATCTGTTTCGCCATATCTACAATGAAAACAAACCAAGTGTAATTAAGTGTAAACTAAATTCATTCCTTTTTTATTACCTACCTTAGTAATTTGGCCAACGCTCTTGTTGATACAAATTGTGATTTAGAATTCTTCTTTCTGGAACCTACATTCAGCGTTGCTACACTAGCTTCCATTTTTCACATGAAATAAAATTAATAAAAGTAATGCTGTACCTTCAATTACAATACGTAGCATTAGATACTTTATAGGTTAGAAAACGAGAATCCCGCGGCAAAAACCTGGTTCATGTAAACAGAACGTTAAATTGGTTATTTTCTTACTATTATAGCCATCTAGGAAGTAAGTTTGCACACAATTTAACTCTATGCAGGAGCGTATAGGAAACTGTCTTTTTGGAGACAAGTCACTATTTGCTAACACATACACCAATGGATAATAATACAGAAAGAGACATGTCACGTATTGAAGTATCTTGCTACTGCTGTTGGTATAAGAGGACATGTTACTTTATGCTTGAACAGTGTATCTTTATATAGATACAGCATTGGACAAGTCATATTCTGAACAATTCTGCATTCGTATGCGGTTGTAATTCAGCATCTTCAGCAAGTGATACGGACATGTTACGTTTTATGTGAACGCTCCTCATTTAGCAATTGTAATAGCCGAAACGTTTCTCTAGGCTACTGATATCTAATCTAAAGCCCTGGTTAAATTGATACTTTTTTTTGCATCTTCTAAAGGACGTTCGGTGTTTGTGAATGTTAGCAGCCTTTTGATTAAAAACTTCTTGTAGGCCATCATAAAGTTTTGGATAATTCCTAGATCCAGTGGCTGGCAATGGGATGTGGTGTTTGGGGGTAGAAAAACAATGTTCACATTTTCAAGAATCACTTTGGGATGGGGCGTGGCATTATCCAGAAATAATAAAACTTTTCTATTTTCTTTTTTTTTTAGCCAAGAAGTCATAATCTCTACCGTCATCCAAGCTTTTTTATTAGATACCTATTCTAAGAGTAATTTGTTGATATGAGAGCCTTTAAACATCTTGGGTGTTTACTTTTTCCAATGATTAACGGATTTTGCTTATAACCTCCTTATTTGTACAAAATGAAAAATTGTCAATCTTTGTTTTGCAGCTTTTTTACCACTACATTTATCGTTTTTTAAAGAGAACGTTTTGTTTGGCATCGCAAGGTAAAAAAGTCTGGTCTCGTCAGCATTATAAACACATTTTTGGGTGAATACTTCTTCAATATTACTGACAGCTTTGCTTTCCAATTTTCAACAATGTCAAAGTTAATATCAGCTGACTCCCGGCAAATTGTTTTAAAGGTTATGTTATGTCTTTGACAAAATTTCTCAAGCCACCCATTTGAACCTTTAAAATCAGTCATTTTTAAATTTTCCGCAACTTCCAATGCTTTCTCTTTTATTAAAGGTTGAGATATAGAGATATATTTTTATTCTTAGCTTTACAAAACCAATTGTAAACTACTCGGTCAATTTCTAAACCTTCAGTTCTAGGAAATTTTCTCTTCTGCTCTGTATTGGAACCTTCTACAAATACGTTTTTTAAATCACAATTATTTTTAAAAATATCTCTAACTTGTCTTCTTCCAACACTAAATTTTTCAGCCAACTTTCTAGCACTGCTATTGAACTTTTCACATTACACAATTATATCAATTTTCTCTTTAAGAGACAAACGTTTTCTTTTTAGCGACATTGTAATTTTTCTGTACGTCATATGTAACAGCAGTGTTGAATACTAACTCAAACTATGTACGCAAAATACGATTTTTGGGGTGAGCTTAATGAGCCTTTTAATTGCACTTTCTCTGTAATGACATTCTATTGTAAATCTAACAAATTCTTTAAATCCGTTCTTAAATACCGGTAATTAACTAAGCCTCACACAATGAAACAATTATATATTATTCACAACTTGAACGCTAAGTTGTTGTCTACTAATTTTTTTTAAGAAAGTTTACAAAGAAGTGACCGTGGCCGTTATCGAGAGGTGGTCGCTATTAAGAGGGTCATTAATATGAATATTTTCGTATAATTGGTTTTTGACTTGGATAACTTGGCCGGTTTTAGAAGCGGCCGCTTTTAAGAGGTGGCCAAAAATAGAAGTTTTATTGTACATAAACTTTAAGAAATATAATTAAATTGACATTACAAAGTAATTCGATACGGTCAATCATAGTATTTTATTAGAAAAACTTTGGAATGCGGGTATTAGAGGCACTGCACATGATTAGTTTTCCAGCTACGTTTCTGATAGAAAACAATAGGTTCTCATAGATAGTTCTTGCAGCTCTACGTATAAAGTATTATGCGGTGTTCCGCAGGGTTCAGTATTTGGGCCTTTGTTGTTTTTAAATTATATAAATGATTTATGCATAGGTAAATTCAATGGTACTTTTACAGCTTTCGCAAATGACTTTGCCTTATCTTATACATCTTACGATAAAAATTTCTTATATAAAAGTATTACTGAGGATTTAAATAAATTTAAATATTGGTTTGATGAAAATTGCTTAACTCTTAGTAAAAAAACAAAGTTTATCTTTTACGGTTTACAAAAAAACAATTCATTTTTAAATCCATTCATTTATAAGTGTACCTCTTGTTTAACCAACAATACCATACAGTGCAAAAATTTCATAATTATAGAACAAGTAGACAATCTTCAATATCTAGGGGTTATAATTGATCGTAAGCTAAACTGGAAAGATCATATAAACAAATTAAAAAAATGTATGATGGTGATGTTTCGAAAATTGTACTTCCTTCGATATACTTGCCCTTTTAGTTTTAAAGCAGACTTACTTTGCATTAATCAATTCAAGATTGGAATATGGTATTGCTTGTTGGAGAGGTTTAAATTTGGCACTTTTACGCACTTTAATTATATAAAAAAAAATTATACGCACAATGTTATACAAATTATTCAAAGAAAAACCTTTTCCGTTGTTTCAAAAACTGAACATTTTACCATTGAAACCAGTTTTCTAGATCTGTAAAAAATGGCTTCTAACACTGCCCAAAATCAATTGTCTTTTTTGTGATATAGTTTTAAGTTAATTTTAAACAGTTTTAATGTAAATAAGTCTTACTTTGTACAATACTCATTTCCACAATGAGTAATGGCCACATTATATTATAGGTTTTGTTTTATTATAATTATGATTACTTTTATATACAATATATGTAGATAGATATTTAATTTTCGCTTGTCACATCTTCTATGTTTTCCTATTGGTACCCCTATACAGAATTATTAAGGGGCTACCTAATTTCAAGCAATTTCTCTTACAAAATTCTAAAATTAATTTAGAACATAGTGTAAAAAAATGTTTTTCTTTTGTTTTTATGTTAACATTTGTTTGTTTGTAGTAAAATAAATAAATAAAAATACATAAATTAAAATGGTTTATTTTAAGTAATTAAAATGATAAACTTCGCCTCGTAACATCAAATATTTTTAAAAAGTCAATTATTAATAACAATTTGATTTCCATATCTACCAAACTACTTGATATCCGCCACACTACTCCCCGCCAGTAAACGAAGTAAGTGGTTAACTAAAATCTAACGGGTACTTTGGTTATTCTGCCAGATTTGGTTTGTTGAGGTTTAAGTTGAAATGTAACTTTATGAATAGGATTATGGGTAGAATTGGGAGAATTACTTTGGCGAAAGGTTGGCAATTATCTATAACATTTTCAAAATAAAATCTTTCCAGAATTTGGTATGGACATAAGGTGGTTGGAAAGGAGCCCGCGTACACTGTCTTTTCGAAGTAAAACATGTAAACAGTACTCAAGGTCTTTAAAAACAAAAATTGAGTTTTTGTTGTAATTACTAGCAGGAGTAGGTTTGATATTTTCGAAATGTTTACGAAGTTTGATGACAAATTCGGATTGTGTCGGAAAGTTTTGAGAACTAGTCACAAAAACACTAGGTATGCAAGTGTTCTGCCCGTCAACTAACTCTGCTGCTGTTGAATTAAATTCTTTACGAAAAGCTGTACGTACACCTAATAAGACTGTTGGTAAAATTTTAGTCCAATCAAATTTATTATGACACATAATAGCTGTTTTGACCTATCTATGCCACTTTTCAATAAAACCGTTGGCTTGAGGATTGTAAGCTATGGTACAAATTCGTTTAAAATCTAATATTTTTAGAAGTTTTTTGACTAATACCAAAGCGAATTGGAGACCTTGATCTGTAACAATAATATAAGGTTCGCCGAATCGGAAAATTTAACCTTCATAAATTGCAGCACTATCATTTCGGCTTAAATGTCTGGAATAAAAATTGCTATCGTCCAGAGAATGTAACGATCAATTAAGGTAACACTTAAAATTTTGGAATTGACCTATAGGAGATTTAATATGACGCGTAATTTTAGATGTGTGACATTGCTTACAGCTTTTAACCCAATGTTCATATTATACCAAACAGAGTTTTGTGAAATGCTTTTAATGCTAGACCGTATACCTGAGTGTGACAAACAGTGAATTTTATCAAAGACAGATTTTTGAAATGGTTCTGGTACTTAAGGTCTTGGAGTTCCAGAAGAAATGTCGCAATAAATATTGTTATTGATACCAAAAACTGGATAAAGTTTCAATTGCAGAATATTGTTTTACATTGTATGTAATTGTTCGTCGATCTTTTGAGCTTCGGCTATTGCTTCAAAATCAATTGTTTAAGGAAGTGAAATTTCATCTATGCGTGAGAGTGCATCTGCAACAACATTGTCCTTTCCATTACAAATATCTGTAGTAAATTGAAAAATAAAGTCAAGATGACGTACTTGTCGTGGAAATGTTTTTTCTGGTTTTTGATGATACGCAAACGTTAGTGGTTTTTGATCTGTAAAAATGACAAATTTGCTACCTCCGAGAAAAGATGAAAATGTTTAATGCTACGATAAATTGCTAAAAGTTCACTGTTGTAAGCGCTGTACCATTGTTGAGTTGCATTCAGTTTAGTTGAGAAAAAACTCAGTGGTCTACCATAACTGCTAATGTAGCATCCGTTTGTGAATGTGTTAAGAAAGTTTAAGCTTCAATAAGTTGTTAACGAACGGAATAGAACGCTTGTTGAAGTTCGGCTGACCAAATAATTTTTCATTTGTCATTTTACTTTGACCCTTTCAAAATTTCGTTTAGAGGTTATTGTATTTGTGCAGCATTGGGAATGAATGTCCTATAGAAATTTGTGATTCCGAGAAATCTTTTTAATTCTTTTTAGGTTTCCTGAAATTATTGATGGCGTCAGTATGATCCGAAGAAGGACGAATTCTTTTTGCATTGACTGTGTGGCCTAAGAAAATGATCTGAGATTTTGCGAAATTACATTTGTTTACGTTAATAATTAATGCAAATTCCTAAAGTTTTTCGTAAACTATTTTTAGATGAGATAAATGTTCACTTCTATTGTGAAAAGCGATGATAATTTCATCAAAATTCGAAAAAGAAAAATCGAGTCCACGTGAGAGAAAATGAATAAATATTTGAAAAGTTTGAGCTGAGTCCAAATTGCATACGAGTAAAGTCAAATTATCTAAAAGGAGTTGAAATTGCAGTTTGTGAAATGTCTTTTGGTTGGACTGGAATTAGGTGATATGCTTTAATTAAATCTATTGTTGAAAGTTAATGCATGAAATTTTGCAAAAGGATAGCAATCAGGTTTGGTAATCACATTCAAAGCAGGATAGTCACCACATGGTCTCCATCGCCCATTGGCTGTCTGAAGATCTGCATAAACCCTGCTCTAACATTAACTCAAATTTAGTTTTGGGTAGGTTATTTATTATATAAAAATTAAGAAAAAACAAAAAATCAATCAGACTTATAGTCATAAAAAATTTTGAGCTTGTCGGGAATGGTCTCCATCATGGCTTTTCTGGTGGTGCTCGACACTTTCTTAGTCGCTACGGTCTACATTTTTCTAAAACTTTCAATCGATTTTGTAGCCTTTTTTGACTGCTTCAAGCTTCTTTTCACCAAAGCCCAGTACCGCTTGATTGGGCGAAGCTCAGGGCAATTTGGTGGGTTAGCCTCCCTGGGTACAAAATCGACATGATTCTCTTCGTACCTTTTTTTGTCTGCTTACTGTAATGGCACAAAGCTAAATCCGGCCAAAAAAATGTGGATACCTTATGTTTAGTCAGAAAAGGCCGCAATCTTTTTTGGAGACACTCCTTCGTGTAAATATCGGAGTTAATTGTTCCATTTGTTATGAAAAATTGGCTTCTTTCACGGCAGCTACAAATCGCCTGCCAAACGATATATTTTTTTGGAAACTTGGACTTTATTTTAGTTCTAAACTTCTTAGGAACATTTCCTCGTCCACAGGAAACGTAAAACTCCTGACCAGGTAGTTGAGAAAAATCGGCGAGGACGAAAGTTTCATCGTCCATCACGCAACATTGACGTTTTTGGAAAAAATCTGCTCTCAACTTTCTGGCTCGTTTCTTGGCTTCAATGTTTTTCTCCGCATTACTATCTGGAGTTGTTTGAACTTTGTAGGACTTAAATCCACTCTTTTTTTTATTTTTCGAATTGTCTTTTCCGACAAGTCGACTTTTGCAGCTAATTTCCGGTTACATATCAGCGGATTCTTAACCATCGCAGATATTGCCTTTTGCACCTTTTTTGGTGAATGAAAACCCTCTAGTCGACCACTTCCTGGTTTCCGTGTTATGTTAAAGCCTTCCTTGTACCGCTTGATGACTTTTGCTGCCACTTGCCTGCAAACTTTTGCCTCCTTTGCAATGCGAACGACTGACCATTGCGGATTCTCAACAAATTTTTTAATGATTAATCTATGTACTTCCACTACTTTTGCCATTGTGAACACAATTTGACTCAAATCAAAATAAAAATTTGACGATATATTCTGACAACTATTTCAAAGCCTACTATATCAAAATTTTGTAAAAAAATTATATGGTATAAAAAGTTATGCAAGTTTTTCAATGTTAATGTTTTTTCGCTCTCAGTCCTTAATGCTAGAACTTCTTTATCTTCCATTGAAATACAAATGGTAGTTGTTGAAGAGGCATAGAACCATTAATAACGTCTGTCTTGACAGATAAAGAGGTAAGAGGATCAACCATTTTTTGGTTTTTTATATTCACTTGAAGACCATAATGGTTAAAAAATCAGCACCTAGAATTGGTTTATTACTATCTGTTATAATAAATTTCCATATGAAATTTCTTCTAAGGCCAATTTCTAAGCAAAGAGTGCGCAAACCAAATGTTTGAATTTTAGTTTGATTTGCTGCATAAATTTCTATTTACAGACAGAATTTAATTTATCTTTAGATGACGCAGGAATTACTGAAACATCAGCGCCTGTGTTTATTAAAAAACGATTTTTAGTTACTCTGAGAAAAACAAAAAGGCGGTTGTTAATAAGTCGATGACAGCCCGCCGTATGTAATTAATTTTTAGTTATCCGAACATTTTTTAAATTTATTTATTTATTCGTATGGTACATGATACAAATATTGTATTGTGATGTAAGTGTTATGATGGTGCTCCAGAAGATCAGTATAAGCCTGTATAGTGTGGTGACGAAATATTTTTTAAATGTACACGGCGATATATAGATTTTTGTTTTGTCTGCAAAACGATTGTGATAATAACAAAAACTTTTCGTTTGCGATTAAAAATTTGCTGCGACTTCGTCGATAACTATTACTTAACTTATTAAATTCGCAAAGTAGTTCTTCACGAAGATGGCTAAATTTTTTATTCCTAAATATAAGTCGGGTAATAATTTTTGTAGTTTTGAGTCTTCTGACTCTGTTAACCTAGAGACTAGATCATCTCGTGAGGTATGTTTGTTTAATTCTGGAGGATTAGCAATAATATTGCTTACTAATTTTAAAGTTTTTTGATTTAATGATGCAACGACTGTAAAATATTTTGTTGTGCCAATCGAAACTTTTGATAATTCGAATTGAGCCTCAAGTTATACTTTAAACCAAATTGCTGGATTGTCATCCCAAAAAGGTGGCGGTTTAACTGTTAAGCGATCAATTGAATGATTTATTTGTGATTCAACTGTTGTGAAATCGTACGACGGACCTAATGACATTCTGTCGTTGTTATTTTTTTACATTTTTTAAATATTGATAAAACTATTTAAATTATTAGTTGTTATCAAATTTTACAAGGTGATGTCTTTACAAAAATTTAATATGATTACAACAATTAAATAAATACATGCACAAATCGGACGTTTTTTTAATTTGTAAATGTTGATTGAAACTGCTCTTTCTATATTCTTGATTAATAAAATTTTGCTTCTGAGTTAAAGTTTTTTGTTCTGCTACAATCCCCAGGCTGGGTTTTCTGCGCACGATTGATTCTACTTGAAAGATTTTCTGTCCTATTTAATGTTTGTTGCACAAAGAGATACGTAGTTTATTTTCATTATGTGCTTGCTAAAAATAGGGAACCAAATAATTCCAAATAGAGTCATCGCCTCTAGTGTTTCTTTTCGGGGTCACCATTTATAGTGGTATATACAGGGTTATTTACGTTGTACGACACTAGATTATGGCTATATCCTTTGATTTTGAGATTAGTTTTTTTTTGTAGAATAGATAGGGACCATTGGAGGTACATTTTAAAATTATATTCATGATATACAGGGTGTTCGAAAAACATATAGCATATCAAAGTTGTGTTTTTTTAAATGGAACACCCCATATATTTTTACATTTTCGAATTCCAAATAGTTTTATATTAAACCTGTTGTTTGTTGCTTCGAAAATATGCATTTTCCATGAGAACATGAACAGTTAGGTATAGGGAAGTGTAATCGTAACCGATAGAGAATTAAATTCTGCAACTGCTGATGACATAAAATACAGGGTGTTCCATTTGAAATAAACAAGTTATTATTATTTAAAGCTTGTAATCATTAAGTCACATTTTTCAAACACCCTGTATACGTTATTAAATTTTTTAGAAGTACGACACAAAACCTACTCAGTTAGTAGATTTAGTCTCAAAATCAGGTATAAAAATCGAAAATTCAAACGTGTCAAGTTGGTACTACATTTTCACAAAATACGAAATATTTAAAAACCTTCAGGTTTAGATGAAGTAAACCTTTATAAAGCTCACTTTTATTTTAATCGTGAAATCCGATTATGTAAAAATATATGGAGTGTTCCATTTAAAAAAACACAACTTTGATATGTTTTATGTTTTTCGAACACCCTGTATATCATGAATATAATTTTAAAATGTACCTCCAATGTTCCCTATCTATTCCACAAAAAAACTAATCTCAAAATCAATATAGCCATAATCTTTCTTGTCGTACAACGTGAATAACCCTGTATAATTTATTACATAAACTTTAAAAAATATAATAAAAATGGTTTATTTTAATTATTAATAGGTAATTTTAATTAAAATGGCAAACTTCACCTTGAAATATCAAATATTTTTAAAAAAGTCAATCATTAATAACAATTTAATTTCCATATCTGCCAAACATTGCTACTTGATATCCGCCACAATATCAAATCATATTAAGTTTAATTCTGAAAAATTAGATAGATTATGACTTATTAAATCATCAATTAGTTGTTTAGTATTTTTGTTGAAAAAATGGATTAAAACATAAATCTTTTGGTATTATTTTAGATAAAAATTTTAAAATTAGATAAGTATAGGTGAATTAATGATATTAACCATAGGTCTAATTGGGTGATTTATTTTATGTATTTTAGTAAACTATCTAGGTTTGGTAGTTTAAAATTATATATTTTGATATCTCAAGTTAAAAAATTTAAAGGTTTCTTTAGTATCATTTATACTTTTAATAGTAGATGAAATTAAAGTATTTAGTGGTGATGATGATAATTTAGTGAAATCAGAATTATTTAAAAATAAATTTTATATGTGATATCAAAATATCTAACCCTAAACTACCAAATCTATATAGTTTACCTAAAATACATAAAACAAATCACCCAATTAGACCTATAGTTAATTTCATTAATTCACTTACTTATTTAATTTCAAAATTTGTATCTAAACAAATATCAAAATATTTACGTTTTAACCCATTTTTTTTCAACAAAAAATACTAAACAACTATTTGATGATTTAACAATTTTTATTTATCTAATTTTTCAGAATTAAACTTAATATCTTTTGATACTACTAATTTGTTCCCGTGAATTCCACCTCAAGAAACATTCCCTCTTGTATCAAAACTTTTAGACGAGAGTGATTTTTCTAACTTAATTATTTCTGACATTTTAAAATTGCTCGAATGTTGCCTTAATAATTTGTATTTTAATTTTAATAATAATTATTATAAACAATCAACCACTAACAGGCATATCAAGAAGTTTGAGAAATTAAGTACCAAGCACCAGCAAACCAGCTATAAATTGGACGAAAACAAAACAGTTGTAAACTTGTCGGACTACCCACTCACCGAACACTGCATATCTATTTTGTCAAAAAGGGATGAAGTACGCCATTGCTCCAAGCAAGATACCCACAGAAGAGATAATAGCAGAAGTGGAAAGTGTCATCAGAAAGCTTCCAGTTGAAGAAGCAGAGGAAATACGCCACGAGACTTGCCAGATTTTACAACGTTCCAAAGCTCCACGTAGGAACATCACTCGCGCAGAAGAAATTGCATTAAAAGAACTCAGAAGCAATCAAGAAATCATGGTGACACGCGCAAATAAAGGCAACGCTACAGTAGTCATGAACACCGAAGACTACAAAATGAAAATCAAATTGCTACTGGATCCACAACTTTACACCAAGTTAAAAGGAGATTCAACCAACAAAATTGAAAAACAAACTAGAGCCGCAATTAAACATTCAGCTATACCAGTCGATCAACATCTGCAACTGCTACCTTCCGGGACCAGACTACCTAGACTATACGGATTACCAAAAAATTCACAAATTTGGTAACCCCTTAAGGCCAATTGTCAGCACATGTGGATCTCTAACTTATGAACTGGCCCGTTACTTGGCTAAGTTTCTACAACCGTACGTGGGAAGAACTGAATCTTTTGTGAAGAACTCCAAACACTTCGTCGAATTACTGATGACTCTGGAAGTAACCAATGACGATATACTAGTTAGTTTTGATGTAGAATCGCTATTCACTAACGTACCAGTCGACGATACACATAACATCATAAAACAACTGTGCACAACCCATGGGTTAAGAGAAGACATACCAGAGCTAGCAAGAATATGTCTGAATACAACTTACTTTCTATGGAACGGAGATTTTTACGAACAAAAATCAGGTGCAGCCATGGGATCACCATTATCACCGGTTATTGCGAATATCTTTATGGAAGCATTCGAAAAAGAAGCCATTCAATCCAGCGAACAGAAACCGAAATGCTGGTTCAGATACGTGGACGATACCTTTGCCATATGGCCTCATGGGAAAGAAGCACTTACTGTATTTCTTAACCACCTCAACACTCAGCACGAAAAGATCAAGTTTACCATGGAGACAGAAGAGAATAAGGAGCTTCCCTTCCTGGATGTTCTAGTGAAACAGGGGATAACTACAAGTCGGCTCATATTGTATATCGTAAAAAGACACACACCGACCGATACCTCCATGCCACATCACACCATCATCCACAGCAGAAGCGGTCTCTAATCAAAACTTTATTGCATAGAGCTAACAAGATTCCTGACGAGGTTCACAAGGCAGAAGAACTTCGACACGTCCAACAAGTCCTAATGAAGAACGGCTATACCAGAAACGAAATAAAAGCCGCCTGTAGCAGGAAATCCGAAAAAGAGAAGGAACAGGTCACCACCTTTGCCATTCATTGCTGGAGTAACTGACAAATTAAGAAAATCATTGGAGAAGAAGAATATCGGTGTCAGGTTTGGAACGGTTAGAAAAATCCAGCAACTACTACCTTCTAATAAAGATAACCTGCCGAAACTCTCAACAAAAGGGGTCTACCAAATTGATTGTTCATGTGGAAAGGTCTACATTGGTCAAACCAGACGCAATATAAAATGTAGATTAAAAGAACATCACCGAGACGCCAAGTCCAGAGCAGTAGATAAATCAGCAATCGCAGAACATCTACACGAAAAAGGAAAACACATCATCAACTTCGAGAAAGCTAAAGTTCTATCAAGGTCTAACAACTACTATCCAAGGATAATCAGAGAATCCTTAGAAATTATGAAAAATAAAAACAACTTCAATCGAGAAGATGGTTACCGATTAAGCAACACGTGGAAACTAACTCTTCACAAAAACAAAGAAAACAAATGTCGCCACAAAATTAGTCGATACAAAACAGAAGATCAACCAACCATCGAAAACCAACCACCCGTCACTGATCGACATCAACTAACCGTAACGGAACATAGGTATATAACGAGGAGCAGAAGACAACAACATCAGTCTTTAGAGTAACTTCTGAAGAAGCTAACAGCATGGTTAGCGAAACGTCAAGCAGAGAACGTAGAAAGGAAGGACGAACACGGCTCAACCCGGAAGATAATAATCTTAGTGACAGCAGCCGCGAAAGCTTACAGTCATATAATTTGCCATTATGTATTATAAATACTTAATTCTGATGATAACTTGTAAATAATCAAGTCGAAATTATAGTTCGGTTTTTCAAATAAAATATTTTTAGTATTACATAGTTTGACCGAAGTTATAATTCATTAATAAAATAATAGACCCAGGGGCGAAATAGTATAGTATTGTCAGGTTAACATACTTCCCGATTACTTGGAAATTTGGACAAATAATTATGATCAACAAGCCAAGCTCCTGATCATGTCAAAAATTCTTGAAAGACTTCGATTTAAACGAATCTTTAAATATACGGATATACATACATTAAGATCACCTTATCAATTTGGCTTACGAGAAAGTCACTCAACAATACAACAATGTCATCGAATTGTCAAAACCATTCTCTCAAGCCTTGAAGAGAAAAAGTTATGTACAGCAGCATTCTTAGATATCGAACAAGTTTTCGATCGAGTTTGGCACGACGAACTATTATACAAACTAAAATCTTTCCTTCCTACGCCTTACTACCTTGTCATAAAATCCTACCTTACAGAAAGGTACTTTCAAGTACCTACGAATTAATACAGTAAGCTCAAATTAGTATCCCATAAGTTCAGGGGTACCTCAAGGTAGTGTTCTTGGTTCACTCCTTTATCTAATATTTATGGCTGATATTCCAAGTACAAATAGTACTACAATTGCTGCGTTCGCCGACGACACAGCTTTACTATCCATAATTGAAAATCCACAAATTGCATCTGAAAATCTCCAAACGCTTCTTAACCGACTACAAGCTTGGACGATGGAAAGTCAAAGTAAACCATACAAAGTCCACATTTGCAAACAGGAACATCGTCTGCCCTGCAGTTCTAATAAACGACGAGCCGTTACCAGTATCTACTCAAGCGAAATATCTGGGATTAATACTAGACCAAAAACTTACATGGAAGCCACATATTTCTGCTAAGAAAAACCACATAAACCTCAAAACACGTCAAACGAGTTGGCTCCTGGGTCACAAATCACAGCTGTCAACAGAAAATAAATTACTTCTGTACAAATGCATCATAAAACCTATCTGGACATACGGGGTTCAGCTTTGGGGATGTGCAAAGCCATCAAATACTAAAATTATACAGAGAATCCAATCTAAGATACTTCGAATGATCTTTAATGCACCATGGTACGTCAGTAATAAAACCCTACACGATGACTCTGTAATATCGCTTGTACAAGAAGAAATTACCGGACTTACTAAGAAATACTTTGAACGACTCATCCCAATGAAGAAGGTAGGCAACTATACATCCGACCTGAAATCACAAGAAGACTTAAAAACAACGGCCTACAGATATATTCATTCAGTAACAATCAATTGTAAAACAATCGGGCGGTTATCACTGGATAACATCTCCCTCATGCATTGTACCATAAGCACATTTACTTATAGTTGTCACTAGCAGGTTGTAAATATTACCTATTTAAAAAAAACTTCAGGTGTTATTCAGATTAGTAAACTATAATATAGCTTTGACTGTTAAAATGTTTACAAACCCTCCACACTATTGCGGAACGGAATGGAATGGAACGGAATGGAAAGGAATTGAATCACCGCACATTATCGAGGAAATCTATAAAAAATATTAGTACATGAGTAATTTTTATAGACCTAACTTTCCCGATCAAGTGTGTATTGGTCTTTCGCAATGTACAGGCAGGCAAAGAATTTGTGGCGTTGTGTACAGTTTTCGAAAAAGAAAAAATTAAAAAAGAAAACAATAGAAAGCGCAAACGGATCCATGAAATTAACATGCAAAGACTAGAATTTGGAATCTATTTCCAAATCTTTTGAAGTAGAACAAACATTTTTTAAGTGCTTCCGAATATCTAGAAAAAATTTTTACGATTTGTTGGAAATTCTGGGCATTTATAAAGAAGATACGACATTTCGAAAAGATATAGGTGCAGAAGAACAATGTGATAATATATTATCAATAATACAGAAATGAACACGCTTTGTTTTTGTGCGCCTTTGTCGTAAACATTCAACTGAATAGTGAAGTGGGCTGCGGAACCGCGGAAAATTTTATTTGATGAGCAATCCGATCAATTCCGTCCGTTCCATTCCATTGCGCGGTGTTACGGTCCGCGGTGTGCGGTCTCTAACTTAATTATATGTTTTCAAAATATTCGTTCCGTTCCATTCCGTTCCGTGATAGAGTGCTTTAGACAATCATGCAACATTCCATATATGGCGTATTACATTTATTACACATTAATCAAATGAAAGAAGACAAATGAGTAAAAATTACAATATTCTAAATTCCGATAAGCAGAAAGAAGTGTGGGCCAACCGCTACCTATATAGACTAAAATAAAAACCTGACAAAAAGTAAAAAAGAAGAAGAGAATAAGTTTTAACGGTAACAATTCATAAATCCTTAAAACCATTAAAGCCCATAATTGCCATTGTATTATAGTGATATTGTGATATAGCGATATTGGCTTAAAGAAGTATACACCTTTTGGACACGAAACAAATTAGCTTGTTGAAGATGTTGTAATATTTAAAATTTATTAATATGTTTAATATACATATAATTTTAAATTAAATTCATATCTTAACACTTGACTCTCAGAACTGCAGATCTATCGAAGATACTTACATTACATTACCATATTGTTAATTGTAATAATTCTCTAACTTACTTATCAAAAAAAAAAAAAAAAAAATGTATCGAAAACACTAACAAATTAATTCCTAATAATCTAAAATTAGACCTTTCAAAATAAAAAATGTCACCTTATAGCATTTGATATTTCAACTTATTTCCTTCGATTCCATCTTTAGAAACTATTCTACTTATAAATAACATGTTAATAGACATATTACCTGATTCGGTCCTTAATGATATAATTAAACTGTTCAAATTTTGTTTTAATAATTCATTTTTCATTTTTAATAACCAACCGTGTAAACAACTACAAGGTTTACCAGCGGCTTCACCTTTATCACAAATATTAGCCGATATATTTTTAAATAACCTTGAGTTTAATTATATAATTCGAAATCCTATGACATTTTTTGGAAACGATTATAGATGATATTTTTTGCTTATTTAATGGCCATAAAACAGTAATTAATGATTTTCTAACAATATTCATAACAAAATTAATTTTAATTATTTAAATAAATTTAACGTATATTTTTAAGAATTTATTTATGTAAGAACATCTAATTCTAATTTATTATTAAGTAATCAAACTGATTCTGTTTATAAACACTTCTTTGCAAATTCTTTGATCTGATTATATCACTTTTACAAAATTTTGAATTATATACCAAGTAGATTAGATTAAATATTTAATAATTACGTATATACAAATTAAATCTTAATTTTTATAAATCTTTAGTATAGTTTAGACTTGTTAATATTATGATGAGGAATTCGTACTAGCAGTGCGCTCCCGCTAAATCATGCACTATAAGTAAGCATTTTAATGCGTCGAATAGTCTCGAAGTACCTATAAAATTGACTCAAATTTTCAAGTTATCATCAATGTTGTGATTGAAATTGGAAGATATAGGAAGGGACTTTGTTGTGGTTGTAGTAGAATTTTGATTTTGTATTTATTTCTATTAAAATTGTGATGTTAAATATGCTGTAAAATGTACAAATTCAAACATAAAAAAACAAAAAGTAAGCATTTTGAAAAAAAAGTAATACTACAGTGACTACGCCCCAAGTTTTGTCTTTCATAAAACATTAAGTTTTAATTCAAACATTTAAAATTAAAAGCTGTTTTAAGTGTACTTATAGTGCATGGCGTACTGCTAGTACGTATTAGTACGAAAGTTTGTTGAATTAAAGTCATACAAATATTTGCTAGGATGATTAGTGTAACGTAAATGTTTTTTAAATGCATCTTAAATCTGCCTTCTAAAGCATTTTTATTATTTATTAGAAAAATTCGTGATAAATTATTGGATAGGCATAAATATGATTTTACAATTGGTGAGATCACTTAGATTGTTCGACAATTTATTAAATTGTAGTATGAATGGAATGAAATAGTTTCATAAGAAACATTTTGGCACCGCACGGGCACAACGGCGAGAGCAGCAAGGAGTGCCCGGAGTAAGTGGGACAAAATGTCTTGTAAACGAGTATCTATGTATTTTTTATACTTCGTACCTTTTTTTTGCAAAATTAATAAAATATAGGTATTTTTGAAATAAAAATTCATATCGATATTTTTTAATAATAAAAACTGACAGGTTATAAATTTTGAATATTTATATATTATATATTTAAAATTCCAGCAGAAATTTTGCAAAATTATGTTCAAAACATCTAATATCGGCAGTTCTTATAATTGGGATGTTTTCCTCAAGATTATGGCTCGCTTGGGCTTCCATGTAGTTTCTACTAATTTTTAAATTTATATTGAAATATAAAGTAAAATTAAGAAGTTTAATATTAATTATTTACATACAAAAAGAAGTGTTCAATGAAAAACGTATCGCAAACTGATTTGCCTTTGTGCAATGGTAATGTCGTAGTAATTGGCTGCATCATCGTCCATAACAATCGATAAATTCGTCAAAGTTAGGAGGGCGCCAAACCAGGTTACGACTTTAAATAGCTTCAGCCCTTGTTCACTGAATGCCTGTCCAGTAGGGTACTTTACAGTTGCTTACCTTAAGAAAGTACCGACACAAATATGTTAAAGCTTAACTAACACACAAAAATAAAATATAAATAAAGAAAAGGCTCGTTACAAAGAAAATTCTACAAGATTTATTGCATTTAAACCATAAATCATAAATTTACCAAAATTCACAAAGGTTAACATTACTGAAATAATGCAAAATGAAATCGATAACGGAACTGCTAATTTTTATTAATAACACAACTTATCTAATTAAATGTTATCAAATTAAATCGCATCAATCTGACGAATACAAAATCTTAACCTTGCGCGTCTTGCATTAATAACTTAAATAAACGCACAAAATGTCCATATAATCAACTCAAAGTTTATGTCCACCTAATTACTAAAACACTTCGCGACAGTTTAAAATTTACATGAGATTCAAAGCCCTCTTTAATTTCGGAATTTTTCACATATTTACTTAAATAAAAAATATAAATTCCTGGAGGTTACTGTTTACTGTAAACCCGGCCTTGTTAAGAGATACCAGAGGTTGGTGTGTCGGAACGGACGTCGATGGAAACGAAGACGGATCAACATAATTCTTTTTAAAGACGCCAAAAACTGGCCGTCGGTACAATAAATTCTTTTTAATAGATTTTACTAAGTAGAAATGTATATTTGTGGTACGGGAATTTAAAAAACTTGCGAAACTGGGAAAAACACTCCGAACTAACTTCAAACTCGAAATTTATTTAATTCACGGTACTCATACGTGCGCTACGCACGTAACAGAAATCAACGACGTCCAATCGTC
Source organism: Abscondita cerata (assembly GCA_030710515.1). Classification (NCBI taxonomy): domain Eukaryota; kingdom Metazoa; phylum Arthropoda; class Insecta; order Coleoptera; family Lampyridae; genus Abscondita; species Abscondita cerata. The sequence goes on along the minus strand of JALBCR010003683.1, from coordinate 64,738 downwards.
GATTGACTGAAAACGGCAATTGGGGCATACTAATCATCCTTTATGCAAGTACTGCTCATACAACTAAGAAAATTTCAATCGAAAGGGTAAAACAGAAAAATTTATTTTATTTCAAGGTGAAGTCAACGAACTGATATCTGGAAAACTTAATTGTTTTACATTCTGATAGTTTTATGTGGACATTTTAACATGATGTTTAAAATGGGTGAGAATTCTAATTAATCGAAATGCCTGGCAATTCTGATCAAAGTAAACAATAAACGATGTGGTTGTTGCAAAAGAAATCCCCATTAATAATGACACCTCTATTTACTAAAACCATAAAAAGAAATTTTTCATTGTACTTTATTTTATTACAATTTTTATTATTTCAGGGTCCGCTGAGAATATATAGCAGTTTGTTCGTAAGTAGTACCATGTAGATAATTTCTGCATACGGTTTAGAGTGCTGAATGGAAACACATACATAACAGATATTTCCAATAAATTATCTAGGTTATGGCCTAAATTTGAACTTGGAATGCATGTGCTCGTTATTTCGTAATATCATACAGTATAATACATATTATTGTAACCTTCGTTTGAATTTTTCCTTTTAAAATAATCGTCAATTCTTTATTAGGCATACAGTGCGAACGTTCAGTCTGGAATAATAGATATATCTAAGTTCCAGATCGTTTACGACAAAACCCTCAGATACGTCAATTCAAATTAATTTTTACCACCTCAACTTTTACAATGACGTCATCAATATTCTATATAAATAAAACTCCTTAATTTTTTGCAATTTTGGATAAATTTAAGCATTCTTACTTCAGACAAATATCACTTTGAAATTGACATTGACAGTTCCGAGATATTAATTTTAAAATAAAATAAAAACAAAATATTTTTATTGAAACAAGTGATAAAAACTTTCTCTAGGCCACTTTATCAGTTGGTAATGATAATTTTTTTTACCTTAACCTTTAAGTAAATGGTTCGATATTTAACCGAAAAGCAAAAAATTATAATCAAAATGTCAATTTCAAAAAATCATAATCAAAATTTCGAATTTTTTGCTTTTCGGAACCATTTTCTTCAAGGTAAAGGTAAATAAGTGATCGTTATCAACTGTCAAAGTGACTGGCAAAAAATGTTTATCACTTGTTTCAAAGATACTTGTAAAATATCTCTTGTTTTTATTTCAGTTTAAAAATTAATATCTTGGGAACTGTTAACGTTAATGTCAAAAATGGCTGAACTCAGAATGCTTAAATATACCTAAATTGTAAAAAAAGGGCTGCGATTTAAAAAAATGATTGATGACGTCATTGCAAAAAGTAGAGAGGGCAAAAAATTAACTTGAATTTCAGAAAATATGCGCATAAAAAAACCTAATTGATGTGTTCGATGGTTTTCTTGTAAACTATCTGGAACTTAGGTATAACATTATTCCAGACTAAACGTTCGCACTGTATTTAAGTTATGTTGAATTTCAATTAAACAGAAATTTGTTTTTTGTTTAATATTGCACGTGTTAGTTGTAGAGTTTCTTTGTATTTGCTTAGTTGCAAGTAGCGTTCAGTTCGTCGACTTCACCGTGAGATAAAATAAATTTTTGCTTTTCATCTTTTTAGTTATATTTTCTGAATCTAGATCGAAATTTCATCATCTAGTAAGTTTTATGGCTATACGAGCAGAAGGGAACAAAAGTGTATGGCAATTGCCGGGTAGCAATCGATGTTCAGCTCGCGCAGAATGTAGTTACCTGTGTAACGCATGTAATGGGTACCGTGAACGAATGAGTTTAGGACTATTAGTTAGTTAGAGATGTTTTTCCCCGTTTCGAAAATCTGTGGATATTTATATTTCTTCACACCACCAGAATATTTAAGTTCTCACACAAAAAGCGAAACGTTGGAAATTTTAACAATTTCAGTTGTTCTAGTGCTTCCACCTCCACCTAGAAGGGGTCTCAGACTAAATTCGGAATTGTTAATTTTTTTTTGTTTTTTTGCACATTAAATTTTTTTTGTGTGGGTCATGTTAACCTTGAACAGATTTGTGATCGTACTTTCTTAAGGTAAGTCAACAGGAAAGTACTACCCCTGCGCAAGCTTTCAGTGAACAAGGGTTGGGTTATTGACGATTTTGCAATTATTTACTACAACCTTACAATTTCACAAAAGCAAATTATCTTGCGACCCACCCTGCTTCCACTGCGCCTCGGTGCAACCCCTATTTATTTTTCGTTTTTAAATAATAAGTAATAGTGTTATTAATAAATATAAAATATTTTTTTGTAGGGATATTTTTGCTCAAGTTATCTAAAAATAATTGTACTGAAACTGGTGAAGAGGTGACGCCATAGGAAGACCTTGATTTTGTTGATATTAATATGATTTTAAAAATTAATGATAAATTATTAAGACAAAATTTAAGTATTTATAAAATGTAACAAACAATTCCGTCAGAAAAATATTCTCATGTAAAAGTTGGAGTGTCTGGTTTTATATAGAAAGTTTGGTTAACATTAACAGGTAATGTAATGGCAATACTTCATCACAACAACTTCTACCGGAACAAAATCCTGCTAGTTCAACTGGTAATTTCTTTTCGATTAATGGATTAATTCTTTGAAAAATCAATTTATCCAAAATCTTATAAATTACACTAAACAAACTTATTGGACGATAAGAAGTTGTGCCTGTAGGAGATTTATTTTTTTTAAATTGCCATGACTTTACATTTCTTTAAATCTGTTGGTAACTTTCTTGTATTATAAACATCATTGAGAAACATAAGTAGCCACTTCAAAGAATAATTTTCCATATTTTTCAGGAACTCTTTATCTTCTCTCTCCTTTCCTGCATTTGCGCATACTTGTCTCCTTCTAGCCTCCTCTCTTCTCTTTTATATCTTTCCACTTCATCCCTTGCGTACCCTACGCTCTCATTATTTCATTTTCTTCTCTACTACCCGGTGTCTCTTTATCTAGCCCCATCGTCAATCTCCAAAATCTTTCATGCACTCTCTCCTACTCCTTTCATCCTTACACATCTGCCCATACATCATTATACTTTTACCAGTTCTTCAAATAATCACCTTCGGTTTTCAATGACTCCTCCAAGTATTCATTTTCCTGAACCCTACGTTTTCCCCAGTACCCCTTCTTTGCTAATTTTCTTACTTGTCTTTATCTCTATTATCGTACCTAACTCTATACCCTAAATATTTCTACACATCCACACTCTCTAACTTCTCTTGACTCCACCACCTTCGTTTTTCTGTACGAAACTTTAACTTCTTTTTCCCAAATATACACATAATGCCCTGATCATACCTTTCATCTCTTCTTCTTCCCTTTTCAGCACTACAATGTTGTCCGCATATGCCAACCCTCATATCTTTTTACCCCATTACCACCCCACCTTTTTGTCTCCTCTTTAATTCTTCCTTCAAATCCCAGATATATTCTGCGAACATGCTCTGACTTAAGGGACATTTCTGTCTTAAACCTTTCTTAGTCCAGAAAGTTGAACCCAACCCTTCTTTCACTTTTACCCTGCACCTCGTATATCTCTTTAATGGCATCCAACAAGTCCCCACTTATATCGCTTTCCTTCATAGTTTTCTACAGAACTTCCGTGTTCACATTATCAAATGCTGAGTTTATATCCAAGAACATCACATACACTTTCCCACCCTTGCCTTATATTTCCTTATTAACTATTTCCTTTAAAATATATATGTAGTTTACCGCTCTCTTTCTTTTTCTAACCCGCCTGCCAATTAGATAACACATTTTTCCTCCATCTCTTTCCTCAATCTCCATCTCCCCATATATTTTATATCCTAGTTGGTTATTATCCCTCTTACTCTTTCTCAGATCTTTTTTCCTATGTTATGCTTATGGAATTTACCCAAATGTGCTGCAGCTAAAATAAAATAAAAATAAAAATAAAAAAAATTCCCCCAACCACCCCAGTTCCCATTCAAAACAAAACTTTTTTTTTTAAAAAAAAAAAAAAAATATCCTTCCCTTTTTTTTTTTTTTTTTAAAAAAAAAAACGGGGTTTAAAAAAAAAATTTTTTTTGCAGAAAACAGGCTCCTTTAAAAAATTCATTAATCGTAAAGACTGTGTGCGTTAGTGCCGACTTTGGTAAAAAAAAAGACTAGTTTTTTTTTTTTTTTTTTTAGAATACCTGAACATTTCGTCTTATTATGGTCTCAGGGTGTATCTCGTGCGGTATACACTGTACACGCGGTTGGTCTTTTAAACTCTCCTGGCAATGATACATAAATGTGTTGGATCGTGTTAAATGGCACGTGTAATTAGTTACTATATAGTTGTAAGGTGTGCGTTAAGTGGGGCCACTAAGATGTTAAAAAAAAAAAAAAAAAAAAAATAATTTTTTATTCAAAATGTGGTTGGTTAATATAAAAATATCATGTACGGAAGCTTACACGCCAGAAAGTATCACGACAGGTCGCTTTTTTTATTCATTAAACATATTTTATATTTTACTTTACACCCCCTCTAAATTCCAAAGTAAAACTGTGTCTTGTTGCCATAGGTTGTTTTTTTTTTTTTTTTTTTTTTTTTTTTTTTTTTTTTCTCTTCTTTTTTTAAAAATAAAAAAATTCTTTTATAATACTCCTTTCTTTTAAACAATCCTCTCTTTTCTTTAAATTTTTTTCTTTTTTTTTTTTTTTTATAATAATTTTTTTTCTTTAAAACAAATTCCAAAAACTCTCTTTTTTTTTTTTTTTTTTTTCCAAGAAAAACAATTAATTTTTTTTTACTTTATCCCCATATACCCTCTCAATGAAGGATATACTGTCAGCTCTTCTTTCGCATTATTTCTGAAGTTTTTAACCAGGAGGTTCTAAGACAGAAGGTATGGGTTTTGCAGAAGGCAGAGCTCGTTTTTTTTAATTTCATTTTTTTTTTTTTATAAATTTTACTCCATTTAAAAAGAAAATTTCCAAAAAAAATTTTTTCTAAATTCATTAATCTCTCCCTGATGAGACGATTTTCCTGCACTTTTACGGCAAAAAAAGCCATGATGGCTAAAAATATCAACAAAATCACCGCAAGTACATCTGTGAGGTTCGCAAACGGGCTGTCCAGTTCTTAAGCTAATGAAGATTTGCAATGTAGAATCGTCGAGAAGTGTTCCTAGTGAAGACAAAGGTAAAACATTTAACCTTGCACTAGATTCTTGTGTATGAACCGCAAGTAAGCGACCTTTAGATTTTGGTTCCGAGAAGAAGAAATAAGGCTGAAGCGAGCACACTCACATGAGATCATATTAAAACTTCTCTGAATTTATAGGATATCACTATTAACATCTTGTTCAGATAGAGTAAACCATGTCAAAAAAGCTTCAGCATAAGTACAGTCAGGGGAGTCAATGATTAATCTAGGAAAAACAAGTTTCAATAAATTAGATACTCCGCTACAAGAACCCAAAAAAGCTGAATACGATAAGCTTGTAGTATCTCTGATTCTTAATTCTCCCAAACAAGCAAGGTCGATTGGCGCCAAGATTGATCGTCAAAACTGCAATTTGTAATATTGTCTACAGCGATCCATATTAGGGTGTCATAATTCTTCAACATGAGAGGTTCACGCCAACAAGGGACGCTGCGTAGTAAATGTGCCAGTCGAGGAATCGCTTTTTTTTAAACCAATTAAAAATCTCTTGGTAACTGTAATCTTCTTTTAAAATGTTTAGAAAATACCTTGATTAGTTAATGGACAGCCTATTTGGAGTTGCAACCTTAGTACGAGAGACAACGTCGTTAAATTTTTGTAAAATGTCTGCAATCGACTGACATGTATCCAAAAGAATAGTTATTACATATCTTACATGAATTTGATGAAATACCAAATTCGTGAGATGTACTAAAAATTTGTTTCAGGTCTTCAATTACAATTTCTGGGGCACCACCTAATGTTCCATCATTAAAAACTAGCAATTAAATTCCGATTGTAAAGATGGAATGATGGCCTGCAGAACAAGGGAGCCAAAAGGATCTTCTTGTTGTACACCTCTTTGGAACATAATTGTATCATCTCTGTATGATGGTTGGTATGGGTTATGGTAAAGTTGAGCAATGAACAAAAGTATTCCGGTAGTACTTCTTTAATTCTAGATAAAAGAGTACTCCTTGAAATCATGTTGAAAGCATTGAAAAAATTTTTTTTCCAAAGTACTTTATCAGAACTATGGGAAAAGGAAACATAATTACGTGCCAAATGAACTATTGCCTCAGCTCCAGATTTTATTGCAAAACCAAATAGTCCCGCGTTTGTTGAGTGGTACGGCGGAAATAGGCAATAGGGGTGCAATAGGGGTGCAATAGGGCGCATTCCTCCATCATCTTTATTCAAAGCGCAAAGCGATATTCCATAAAGGATTTGGCAAATATCACTAGTCACATTCCCTCAAAGCATTACATTTCCTAAGGCATTAATTACATTCCATGAAGATAGTCCCAGTTCATTACAAGTCAGATCCTTCAGATTTTGGGGAGTTAAGGAATTAAGACCACTCGCTGAACCTGGTACAAATCAAATAATGGCTTTTCCAATTTCACAGTGGGAGATGTGGGATCATTTCAAGCTGCTGGATGCATTTCTATCAGTTTCAGAAGAGTATTACTATTAGGTTCAGCAAGAGAATCCTCAGGACAAAGCAGACCAATTGCACCTCTTATATCTCCGTTAGACAATTTGGTTTTAACCTTTTTAAACTTGTTAAATTTAAATTTCTTTTTGCGATTCTTCTGTTTACATTACAGGGAAAGATTCTCTACTAACACTGAATGATCTAAAACTTCATTTCTCCATATCGCTAAATTTTCTTTACTAACCACGTCAAAGATTTAGAAACCAATTACCATCACAAATACAGCATATGGGAAAAGAAAGAGTTTTATCCAATTATATGTAGAATTCTCTTCAACGCAAGAATTCAAGAGATTTGCAAGTTCATCAGGAATACTACTTCGAGCGCTTTAAGAAACCTGCTTTAAAATTCGTATATTATGTTTGAACTATGAAATACCGGAATATTTCTTAGTTGAAGAGCCAGCCTCAGCAAGATCTCTATTTATGACTCTCCAATCTTCAAACTTTTATTTCAAAAGGCAATTTTTATTTAATTTTTGGAGAGGGCGAAGGGAGAAATAATAACAGGAGTTGGAAAAGAATAGAAGAAAGAATCAGAGATGAAGCTTAGAGAAACAATAAAAACTAGAATAAAGACAGAAGAGGAAAGAGATTTGAGATAATTACGATATATGGAAGGGAAATGGGACATACAATGAGAATAATAGAAGAGTTATTAGAAGAAGAGGAGGAGGGAAAAATATTTATAGGAGGAGATTTTAACGCAATAACAGGAAAAGAGTGGGAAATAATGATAAAAGGAAAAATGAAAAAAGGAGTTTGATCTATAAAAAAGTAAATGGACAGGATAAGATATTGATAGAATTATGCAAAGAACAAGGATAGATTATAATGAATGGTGGTAATCTGGAGGAAGGAGGGAACGGCGAGTACACATATATAGGAGAAAGAGGAGAATCAGTCATAGACTACGTAATAATAAATGAAAAAAGTAAAGAGGAGATAGAACAGCTGAGGATAGGAGAAGAGGAGAAATCCGATCATCAACCGTTAGAGGTGATAATGATGGATGAAGGGGAAGAAGAAGAACTAAACGATAATGGAGAGTGGTTAGAAAAAAAAGTGTGAATAAGGGAAAATATAGAGAGGTACAGGGAGCAGATGAAGGAGGAGCAAGAGATGCCTTATGATGTTAAGGAATAAATAAATAAAAAGAAAGAAGAGATGAGAAGAGGGAAAAGATAATGGAAAAAAAGTTAGAGTTATAAGAATACAAAAACTAAAAAAGTTTTAAAGAAGGATGTAAACAGGTAAAAGAGAGCTACAAAAAGGAGTTGGACGAAAAGATAGGAAAAATAAAGAGTGAAAGTCAAGTATGGGAGTTCATTAGCAAAAGGAGGAGAAAGTTTAAGAAGTAAGAAAAACGGATAGATGGAGAAAAAATGGGAAGAACACTGTAGAAAATTATTAGAAGGACAAAGGGAGAAGCCAACAATTGTAGGAGATAGGAAAGAAGAAGAAAAATCAAGTTGTGAAGGTATAAAAAGGAGGAGTTGGAGCAAGCATTAAGAAAGGTGAAAATAAGTAAAGCCGAAGGTACTGATAGAACCCAAAGGAAGCAGTGGAAATATATAGGTGATAAAATGAAAGAAAGAATAAGGAAGGTGTTTGAAAAGATATGGAAGGGGGAGGAGTTCCTGAACAACAGAAAGAGGCGATAATATGTCCAATATATAAAAGAGGAGATAAAAAGCAAATTGAAAACTACAGGGGGGTAAGTCTAACAAATGTGGGGTACAAAATATATGGAGAAATATTAAGAAGCAGATTGGAGAAGGAAATAGAAGAGAGAAAGTTAATACCAGATTGGCAGGCAGGCTTTAGTAAACACAGAGGCACAATAGATAATATTTATATCTTGAAGCACATGGTTAATAAAGAGATAGGAAAGGACGCAGGAAAAATGTATGCCTTATTTTTAGATATTAAGGCAGCGTTTGTCAATGTGAATAGAGAGCTGTTGTAGAAAGTGATGAAGCAGAAGGGGGTAAGCGAAGATTTGGTAGCAGAGATAGAAGAACTGTATAAAGAAACGAGATGTAGAATTAGAGTGGAGGGGAGGATAGGAAGAGAGTTTTGGGTAACTAAGGGGCTTAGACAGGGGTGTGCGTTGAGTCCAAGTTTATTTGCAATTTATATTAGTGATTTAGAAGAGGTGATAAAAAAACAGCGTACAGGAGGAATAGTGATAGGGAAGAAAAAAGTGTAGATGTTAGCGTACGCGGATGATGTGGTTATAATTGCAAAAAATTAGATGGTAATGAGAGGCATGATAGAGGTTGTGAGAAAATATTTAGAAAAGAAAAAGCTTGAAGCAAATGTGGAAAAAACGAAAATAATGGTGTTTAAAAAGAAAAAAGGAGATGAATAAACGAGAGATGGTTATGGGAGCAAGAAGAAATACAAACAGTAGACAAATACAAGTATCTTGGGTATAATTTTAGTTATAATAATAAGGATGAGGGGCATATAAGGGAATTAGAACAGAAAGGGAACAAGGTATTGAGTCAGGTATGGGGGATAGGGGAAAGAGTTTTTGGAAAAGATGGTTGTTTGAGAAGTTGGTAAGGAGTGTATTATTGTATGGGACGGAAATATGGGGATGGAAAGAATGGAAAAAGCTAGAGAAGATACAATTAAAATATTGGCAATGGACGTTGGGATTGGGAAAAGACACACCATGATATATAATAGGAGAAGAAGTAAAAATAGATAAAGTTAGGATATGGACAGGAAAATTGGCAGTGAGATTTGAAGAAAGGATAAGAGGCAGGGAGGAAAATGATATACTAAAGTAATGTTGGAAGGAAGTGGAGAAATATTTAAACAAATACGGTGAAGAGGACAGGAAACATTGGTACTCGAGAGAAGAGATAAACAGGAAAAGAAGGGAGGGGAGAAGAATGGAAAAGGAAGTGATAAGTATAGATAAAGATATACAGATACAAGAAAGGAGTGCGAAGATAGAAGGAGGAAGATACAATGTAAAATACAGAGAGTTAAGTACGGAAGGAATACCAGGATATCTGAGGGGGCAAAGAAGTATAAAAGAAAAAAAATCATAGCTAGGTTTAGTTGCGAGAATGAGGAAAGAGGGAATATGTACTGGAGGAATGATGAGGAGAGAATATGTAGGATGTGTGGAGAAGGGTGGGAGAATATCGAACATTTAAAAGAAAATTGTGGGGAACTGCGGTCCGAAGAGAGAGATGGAAGGATACTATTAGGAGAGAATGAACAGGGAATGAAATGGATAAAAGAAATGATAAGGAAAAGAGAAAAATAAGAGGAAACAGAGATATATATGTAAAGTATAGTTTAAGAAAATTTTTGGTATTATTAATATGGGGATAAATTGTTTGTATTGTTTAGGTTTTGGAATTAAGAAAAGGGAAAGGAATTATATATATGGAGTTTGGTTTTAATTTGTAAGAAATCGAATCTTTTATTTATGTATATTATTACAAACAATAAATAAAAGGAATTCAGCATATTTAATTTTTGAAGTCGATGATCATCATAAGCAGAATTATCTGGAGAAGAACTTGACAGTGACATTTCATTTTCAATTGAATTTTCCACAAGTATAAATTGTCAAGCTTGCTATATTGACTAAACGAGTGATGGATGGAAATTAGAATAGATACATATATGAATGATTCTAATAAAATAACCAATGAAGATAAGACAGCGTTACCTACACATGCAATTGACTTAGAACTTAATCTTAGTTTTAACTTGAAGATATCGACATCTTAATCAAATATTCATAAACTCATAAATATATACTCATTATGAATATATTTGTGGACATCAAAGTGTAGGCTTAAGCCCCAATCAAATCAAATCTAAAAAATTCAATGTATGCAAACATTAAGTATGCCAAGAAAAATTAAAAACACGTTTATCAAAAGCTTTAATTTTACTGTCTGAAATTAGTCCACGTGCAATAACTCCATAAACGTCCAGTACAATTAAATTTGAAACACAATTGCAGGAAATAATCAAATGCATAATAAATGGAAACAAATTAAGCGTTGCACATGCAACATAAAAGACATTAATTTTTCATTGCACTATTTTTAATATCAGGAAAATAATGAACTATCGATTATCTAAAACGAGTACACGTCTTTTAAACAACCTTGAAGGACGTTTAAAAAAAGCTCAGAGCAATAGTAGGAGCAGTAACAAATTCCTTGATAAACGTTGAACCTATTAGATTAGCTACAGTCACATACTTACCGTTTCTGTATTTTCTTTAAGGTCAAGTCCGGTAGCGCCGTCCATAGATTGTCTTCGGTAAAGAACACGTGTCTTAAAGACAACTCAAAGGATTGTTATTAAGATGTTGGCAACTTTTCTGATAGTATATAATTAAGACGATTTGACCACTCTTGCACTTTCATAATAACGTATACGGCTCTTTTTTCATTCACATTCAATAAGTTTCGTTTAATTAATTGCAAACGAACAATTTACTTTCTTCCGAGCACAATTAATTATAAATTTTTACTAATTAAATTTTGCCAAATAAAAAAACTTTCACTTTATTTTTTATTATTGTTAGATACATCAAATTTAGAATGTAGTGAATACAATAAATTATTTCAAAAAAAATTTTAATAACCTCTCACACATGAGTAACAATTTCACACCTTCGAGTGCTATTATGAAAAAATCGAATTAGAAAATAATAATGTTATTTACGTTTGAACAACTTGTACTCGTTAATTCAATAATTTTAATAAACAATTAGTTCTATTACGGTAATCAGGTAACCTTGTCTGTAAATAAAATCAATTTACATATCTAGGTACAATTTTCTTTTAAATATTTATTAGATTGATTAAAATAATTTTTGCAAAAATTTGCGTGACTGTAAAAGTTTATTTTATATTAAAGTTTTTGACAATTATTTCTTAAATAGGAACTGAAATCAATTAAAACTGCAAATCACTACGTAAATCAATGTGAAGTAAGAATTTGTGATAAAAGCGTGATTAATTTGACTTAAGATTAATAATTACTTCATCTGTGTAAAACAAATAAGGTTCAATAACGGTGGGACATCGAGCTATATTATTTTAAACCCTAAATTTTTATGAGAAATTAGTTTTATTCAGTTATGGTGTTAATTGAATAAAAATTTGTAGCGTCAGTGACTATTGTCACATACATACAATCAACTAAAAAGGTCGCAATAGGTATTGAAACGTCAGAAATTTTTATGAATTTGTTAACACATACAAAATACGATAGACCAGATTAGATCTTTTGTGCTCCCTCTAGTTGGATTTAGGAAAGGTTTATCAAATTTGATCAGATCTCTAGTCGGGAGTTTTAGTAGACCTTCTTCCAAGATGTGTTTGTATTTTTATGGCACAGGGCCGGGCACCTCATGATGATGTGGTCCATGCGCTCCACCTCTTCACCACAGTACCTGCATGTACCACAAGTTCCATCTTTTTCAAGTGATACCTGCAATGAATGTGTTCTGTTAGTAACCACAGAGTAGTTTTAACTCTTTTCTGCGTAAGTTTAACACTTTCTTCCCACTTTTTTGATTGGGGCTAAGAAACTTCTTAGAAAGTTTGAGACTTGGCTAATGACTCCAGGTTGTGTTGACTTTTTTGTTGGCCCAGTTGGTAATAACCCCCTGGTAATCCCTCTGGCTAAAGCCGTACATAAGAGATGGCTCTGCAAAAGTTTTACTGCCCCTACCTTTGCTTACTGATCTGCTTCTTCATTGTCTCTTAATCCCTCATGCCTTGACACCCAGACAAGAACAAAGTTGAATTTGTCCGCCAGTTGATTTAGGACCTGATGGCACTCGTGTAGCACGTGTGATCTCAAGCTGTTACTTTGTAATTCTTTTAATACCGCTTGACTGTTTGACATGATGCATATATGTATGTTGTTTGCATAGGTTTTTTGTAAGAAGATGTTCTGCCTCCATGTGGATGACCTGTATTTCTGCTTGAAAAATAGTGGCGTTACTACTGAAGTACACGTGTCTTTTAAACTTTGGCCCCACAAATCCTGCCCCCATACCATTTCCCATTTTAGATTAGTCCGTGAACCATTTCTGAGAAAATTCCGGCACGCAGTCTGTGCTTCCAGCCCAGTCTTTCCTAGTGGGGAACCAAACATTGTATTTATGATCAAAGATCATTTTAGAGTTTATTTGGTCGCTTACTGCATCCATATCCAATAAAGGAGTTGCTCTACGAATTCCTAGATGACTTTCGGGGTTGCCTTACGGATGCAGACTGAGAAGGGTCTCCATCGCGGCGGTAGGTGCAGCTTTCATGGCATCTATGGTGAGCATACATGCAAGCCTTTGCACCTTTGCCATCTTTACTTACGTTGTAAGTTGGTCAATTTTCCTCCACCAAACTGCGGTCGCATAGAAGACTCCAGGTCTGACGACCTGCTTGCAGATCCCGTTACTTGCTCTGGGGTTTAAAACCCCACGTTTTGCCAACCATTTGGCGACATGACCATAAAGTTTTTATGGCCTTGTTGGTAATTTTTGTCAGGTGTCTCTCCCACGTTAATTTTTGGTTCAGTGTCACCTCCAGAGAGGGGTATAGTAATTCCATTTAACTGGATACTTGAAATATTTAAATTCCTTCGTTTAGTAAAAGCTATAATTGTGGTTTTGTTTGGGTTTATGTACAAGCCCTCTTTTAGATACCAATTGCGTGTTAGGTTAATGGCAATTTTGCATTCTCTCGCCAATAATGGATTCATGCTTGCCCCTCACCGTTAATATGGTCATAGAGTCAAATACGGCGTTGTCAAAAGCGCCCTCTATGTCCATAAAGACTGATAGGGCTATTTCCTTTAACTCATGTGTTCTCTCTATGGTTTTTACAATCTCATGTAAACTTGATATCGTTGATTTGCCTTTTTGATACGCAAATTGATGTTTATGAAGAGGTTTAAGTGTTAGCACCTCCATCCTGATATATGGGTCAACTAGTTTCTCTACTGTTTTAAAGCATAAGCGACAAGAGACTTATTGGACGGTATAACTTTGGACCATCTAAAGGTTTTACGCCCTGTGTAGAAATATGACTTTCACTTTCTTCCATAGTTAAAGATCATGGCCATATAACAAACTAGATCTAAATATTTTGATCAGTGTTGTTAGTAGGATGTCCTGCTCTTGTTGAATGTGTGCCGGGAACACTCCATCAGGGCCAGGAGCCTTGAAAGGCTTTCTATGGACACTTAATCCTTTTAGGTGATCTGCTCTGCTCCTTATGGATCTATTGTACATCCTTGTTTCTCCAGCTGCTATGCACCCTTGAAAATGTTTTGTAATCAGAGCATTCACAGTTTCCTAAAAACTTAATGTTAGGGTGCCATCTTTAAGTTTAAGTGGACCTATATTTTTTTGGCTACCTTTTGATAGAGCCATCTGCACTCTGCTCATATCATGTGCTTCATCAAGGTTCTCACAAAAGGTCCTCCAAGAGATTCTTTTTGATTTACGAAGTTTTAAATTGAATTCTGTAAGAGCCTTACGGTATTCTTCCCAGTTGTTAGTTTTCTTTGTTTTGTTAAATTCCTTTCTGGCCTTGCTTTGCAATTTCCTTAGTTCATTGTTCCACCAGGGTATATTACTCTTAGTCTTTTAGGTTTTGAGGGGACAGTTTTCCTTGAAGGCTCCTTTTATGTATTTCGTTGTGAGGTCAACTGTTCTCTTCAAGTCGTTTACTGACCTTATTTTTGTTGATACTTACTTTATGCCAGCATGTAAGTTACTTCTGTATCTTTCCCAATTGGTCTTGCTAGGAATCCTGTATATTTGGTTTGTCATGCAACAGTCTCCCAATTTGAACATGATAAAACAGTAGTCAAAAAAAGACTCCTCCCCAGACACTTCCCAGTCACTTATTAGGTTTGAAACCTCCCTAGACACTCAGGTTAAGTCAAGAATTGTTGATCAGAATAGGCTTCCTCGGTGCCAGGGCAGATCTGTCATAAATCAACTTACAGGTCTTGGTACCTAGTCCACATACTTGTTCCCGATTGATTCAGGGCTCCTGGACTAGATCCACCATTTTTGTGCCCTTGGCAAGTTTTTAGCAAAAGGCGGCGGAAGCAGCCTTCGCGTGGTGGAGGTTCACCTGCACCCACTCCATGGTTAGGTTGTAGTTGAGGTAGGTTCGTGAGGTTTCCTAATTTTAATAGGCACCTCTTTATAACCGTAGAACAGCTTGTTCCCTAACGATTCCACTGTTTGACTTAATTGTCGGTTGATAGAACGGATTAGGAGTGTAGAAGTACCCCTCGCCTCCTTCTTTATCACCCTACATGTTTCAATTTTTTTTTTATTTAGATGTTATTTTGCAATTTGCTTTTTTTGTTCTTTCGAACCTTGCATTTTCCACCATCAGTTTTACAAGACTCGCCCTCAGATGTGACTACTATTAATAATAATAGTAATATAAAGAGGTTTAGATTATAATACTTGAAATAAAATCTACTGTACTCTTACATGCAAAAAAGCTAACGACAATTTTGAATTAAAAATGTAACATAAATAGGGGATGCACCGTAGCTCAGTGAGACGGGGGTGGGTTGCAAGATGGTTTGTTTTTGTGAAATGGTAAGGTTGTAGTAAATGGTTGCAAAACTGTAAATCACAATCGATAAATTCATCAAGGTCGTGAGTGCGCCAAATGAGATCACGACGTTAAATAGTTTTAGTCGTTGTTTACTAAAAGCTTGTCCAGCGAATACAAAATCTGACGAATACAAAATTTTATTCTTGCGCGTTTTGCATTAATGAGTTAAAATGTCCAACAATTAATTAAAAGCGCATCAATAGTTAATACGCATGTAATTATGAAAACACACACGCGACAGTTTATAATTTACATCATGAGGTTCAAAGACTTAAATAAAAATATAAATTCCTGTGAATGGCGCAATTTAAACATGCATAATATGCGAAAAATACCAACGAAGGTTACAATACAAGATTTATAAATACATAGTAGCACTAGCAAGGTGATGGCGATATACCTGCTATGACTTTTCTTGGAAAATTAAACTGGTTAGCAAAAGAAGTAATGTTAAGGAAATCCATAACAGTTCAATATGATTTACAATTGACAATTTTAACTCAGATAGATGTTGATGAAAAATAATGTTTGATATTGTAGTGGATGAAGATATACAAATCAGCAGGTATCACGACCAACATCAAAAATACCAAAGAAATAACGTTACAAGTATGCATTTTTACCACTGCGAAGAGTTTTAAATTTCTCGGAAAATTATAATCAAAACTATTTAAAAATCAGACTCGACTGATGTATTTTTCTAAATATTTATGGCACTAATATTCAACTGGCAGCTAATGTGTAATTAATACAAAAAAGGTGAGAAAATTTCAACATCAATGAACTGGAAACTAGAAAATATTAATTTATCTTTAAATAAAGGTTTGTAGTTTAACAACTTTTCGTTCGATCCACTAAGTAATTACCAAGGTATGACAATCACATGAGACTAATATTTTAACAGTATTTCTAAAAATATGAATTATACAAAAAATGAAGAATTTTTTTAGGAAATCGTTATAGCAATGTTTATTAGCATTAGTCCGATGTGGCGTTCTGCGGGAAACGCTTGTTTTTATTTTTAGGTAATCATAACTCACCAAACAAAATTTTTGATTTTATTATAATTTGTGAGAGTTACAATTTTATAGTAATTTTAATTTTACCTTTTCTCTCTAGTATACGTACAATGTCGCCATAAATGATTCAAACTATAATTCATTATGCAATTGGAAAGCAAGAACAAATTATCTGATTATCAATGTAGTATATTGCAAATCTTTTCAAACGCCTTACACAGATTTTACATACATTATGTCATACGTTTTAATTTATGTAAAGTTCAGTCACGCAATGAGTCTAATTCTAAATATTTACGGTTGAAAGATGAAAGAAATGTGCGCTCAACTTACAAACTTACAACATTACTATATTGAATTTTTTTTCGATGAGTTTGTCTTGCCCAAGGATTATTTATCGTTCGAGTTTGCACAATTTTGCACTGAGCTAATTAAATTTTACTATTTGTTTAAGGTATTAATAACTTTATTGACGGGTATTTCATTTTTTTAAAGATTTATAATGATTTTGTCATTATTATTCGTGGTGAAATTTATACTGTTTTTTATAAGCGTCTGGTGGTATTGTTAATTGAATAATTTACGATAGTAGTATTTGTAAGTGTGAACAACATCATAAATTCTTTAAATACCTTAATAAAATTTGGCGTTATCATACTATTTATGACGTAAAGTGCGTGTAATTTAAATTCTTATCAATTCTACTTTTGAGGTAATATATTAATAACAATTCTTTTGTAAAGCCAGAAAATGAAATTAAAAAATTTTTGCTCGTCTACTGTGTATGTTATCGTTAAACGCTAACCTATCTCGGTGTGAACGTTGTTCAGAGATCTGAGTAAACGACTATTTACAGTTCTTACCCCAAAAAAGAAATTTAGTTTTTGTTTTTATTTCCATTTTATATTATATAGTCTTGATCACATCGATAAAAAATTGTGACAGAATAAAGTAAAGATTTAATGAAGGTTGGCGATAAAACGTTCAGGCTACTAGGTTGCTGTTTCACTGCTTCCTATCGAAGATTAAAACCATTTTAAATTTCAACACAAAACCAAGGAATTTAAAGTATATTATTATTTTATTAATTAATTAATATCATAGTGACCGTAAAGGTAACTGTCTGAAAGCACATTATTTATTATTATATTTATTTTTTTTATTTAGCTTATATTCTAATTAACATTTTAAAAGTATGTTGTGACGGTTGTAGTTCACAAATAATAATAAAAGAAAGGGACGGCTCTAGCGGTACAACCTAGGGAAAAGAACAAAGCAATTTGGCTCGAAGTAGCGCACTAAATTCGTGGAAGATCCAAGTAGTTAGCACAGCAATGTCCGGCTTAGTGGGTGAGTTGGGGAGGTCCTTGAGGAACTTGAAATAGACTGTTTCCTAACGAGGCGCCACCTGTTGGGTAATAGAAAGAAATAAAACCGACCAACAGAAATTCAATAGGTTTTACTAAATGTCTAATACGCTAAAACGAACACAAATCAGAGACACAAATAGACAATTAAATATAGCAAATAAAACTTAAAATACAATTTAATTAAAGTTTGCAATTAATGTGTCGAAATTCAGTTAAGCTTTTGTTTGTTACACCCCAAATGAAAGTTAGCGTTCCAACTGAGGATTGGTTACTAAGGAAACTCGACGTACACACGTCACTTACACACGGTGACTTAAAACTAACTTAAACTCGGAATAGCACGGTAAGTAGCTCCCGCCAACCCAAAAGGCCTTTTGTTATAGCTTCACCCACATTATCTAAAGCGCCCAAGCACTTATGGAGTTAGTTAAAAACAAAACCGAACGTCGGTGGTGGAGTCTACCCCTAATAAAATTTTACTTATATGCTAGGGATTCAAACCGTTTAATGTCACATGTACGTGAGCTTCATACGCGTCAACAGTGAATAGGTTTCTTAAACAGTAAACTTAGCTGTATTCTGTAGTATGCAGTTCCGAGACGGAAGGTTTTACTAGTGACAGTATTTGACAGCTTTAGAAGATAGGTAGCCCCAGAGTTTCCCTTAAGAGAAATATACGATGAAGAACGGAAGGCAGATATGTTCCTTCGAAGCAGCAAGTATGCAGCGTAAACCCCTCAGCCTGTTGAGTTCATCGGCCGTTGGCAGCTTAAATGTAGGCAAAACCGTGGTAGTCGTCAGGTTATATAGCGAAGGATTCTTAAATAGCAATTGCAGCACCCCCAGGAATTATCCAGATTGTAATACACAAGTAGAGTATGAGGTCAAGACAACAAAAGTAATGGAAAAGAAGTACTTACGGCGAATGCGGTCGGATTTACATTTACATACCAATTTAACTTGGAATTATTAAAGCGCACATTAATAATTTACGTGTAAAATTTTAGCTTCACGAAGCACACCAAAAACACCCAATGGAAGGAAGTAGAAAAAAATTTTAGCTCGTAATCTTAGAAACTTTTCGTGAATTAAACAATCCACCAATCGAAAAATCGTAACAGGCGCGGCAAATTTAACTTTTGTCGTAAAGTGCAACACACGACACACGTTTCTAATAAGGCTCCCGACATACGTTTTATTTTTGCAAATAAACCCGTAACAATGTTCTAATTTGGCAAACAAGTTAGATTTTCGGTCTTTGTTTGTGTTTATGGAGCTCTTCTATATACCTCGTTTTATTCAGTAAGGATATTTTTATCTTTGTCTGTCTGTCTTCATATTTTTGATTCCGTTCTGTGAAAAACTGTCCTAAAACTAGCCGTCTACTTTTTTTACAAATTTGTTTGTTTGTTCCGCAGTTACGAGAATGTGAGGTGCTGGTATTTATATATTTTAATTTTGGATACATTTTAAATCACTTTATTTATTAAAATATAGTTCAGAAAAAGCAATAGCAGTGTTTGAAAAGCTTTGTTTTACCATGAGAGATGCCGTCAAGGGATAAACTCAGTCACATTTATTTGTACCTACCTTAATATGCTAATTTTATTGTGCATATGTGATATTTGCAACATCGATTTAATGGACTGCCATCTCAAAATTAACGCGATTTCGAAAATTCAATTGATTAGGCAGGTAGTAGCGTAGAGACTGGCGAAACTCGCCCGTTACCTTCGGTCTTCTACACTGTTAACTAACATTCTTTAGTTTTAATTAAAAATTCATGTATAAATGAGCTGAATTGTTATATTCTGATTCGGAAACAGTTTTGCATCTACATTGTAATGGTGTTTGTTCGTCATTAAATATGAACTAATGAACGGTTTCCCACCAGAATACTTGTATTATATTTGTTTCTGATGTATAATTACTTACAATAATACATTTATTATTTTGATACATGTTTTTTTTTATGTTGTGTTTGATTAACTGTTTAACGTTGGTTTAGTTTTCTTTCGCTGTAAGTTTGCTCTTACCTTTTGGCTTAAAATATTTACATAACTTCAATGTCAAATTTGACTAATTTATTTAAAACCAATTAATTTTTAATTAAATTTATTTTATGCACTACAGGGACTAAAGTATCAACTTAAGTCCCGGCTTTCAAAGATTAAAGTACCATTTTAAATCTTAAGGGAATTAAAATAGTTTTAAAATCTCAAGAGATTTAAAGTAAAATAAACATGCTGTTTCCTAGCAACATTCGGAGTAAACCATTGGATCTCCATACAATTAAACGTGTTTAATTTAACCTTTATAAAGTTTATTTTTTAGTAACTGATGGTTTATATTAACAACTTAAAAGTGTGTTTTTATTTAAAAAAATGATATTATAATTTTCTTTAACTGCAATCCATTTTTGTCAAATAAATTTAATTTTTGTTTTTGTTAATTATACTTTGCAAGACCTGGAGTACATAAAACAATGTTTTATTTGCTCAGGCGAATTACCTTTGCCCTCAGGATTAACAAAGCCCTTGTTACATAGTATACTATTATCTCTATGCTTGTGTTTTATTTCATTGTTGTACAGTACTACATTTATTACCGCGGTTGGCAGAGATTTTATCCTAGATTTAACGTAGGTGTCATTAGTAAGTTTTTCCCAACTTGCTTTGGATTTAGTGATGGACTATTAAAATCTTGCTTTTGCAAGGGCCCGAGTTTGTTACATTACAACATTCAGTACAATTTCAAAGGGGTGGTTTTGAATCGAAAACTACTGAGTGCCTTAGCGAATGGCGACATTAAATTTTCCTTAAAAACCGTAAAAAAATAAAATTACGAATAACCAACCGAAAACTCAGATCAAATTTTTAAAATTTAGTCATTGCTGAAATGACCAACATGACTCTGACCAATACAATTGTCAATTAAATGGTTTCTCTAAAATGTTATTAATTACAAAATTACTGTCATAATAAAAAATGCCGAAATTGTTGTTTCCATCTGAATTACAGGATGCCGGGTAATTTTCAAAAACATTTTGGACGTCATTGAAGCATTATCAAAGTTGTCAATTATTCAGCACAGTCAAATCCAAAGTTTATGATAGGGAAATTCTTGGGGACGTGTTATTCATCACTAGATAGATAAGCATCCTCTTCTATTTAGATCTTCTAATTTCCCAACCCCACTAGATAATTCAATTAAATAAGTTTAACTGAAAATGAAGTTGAAAACGAAGTTTTTGAGGAAGCCGTGTAAGGCTCCAACCAAAACTTTACACTTTAGAACTTTAAAATGAAAATACGGGAAAACGCTCGGAGCCGTCGATTTATTATTCGAGGGGGACCAAATTGTCTGCTTTCTTCATCCGCGCAACTTCAAACCCATACCGAGTGCAAGCACATCATTCTGATTTTTTTATATATGGATAAGGGCTGTTGCAATACATCATTTTGAATATCTCATCGACTACTATCTGACCCTCTAATTACGTAAACAAAATTTTTATTGATAACGAAATGAGAGATAAAATAGTGGAAGAGGTAATGTGAAAAACTTATACTATTGCTTGGTGGTCATTTTTCAGCATTTAATAATCCATAAATTAGCAGTTCCATTGAAACATCAATCTTTAATTAAAATCTGCTCTTAGATTAACAGAGTAATCAGTACAAAACGAATTGGAACTGCCTGTTGATTGTTAGTTGATTTCGGTGTCATAAAAGCTCATCATCAAAAAGAACATGACTTGATCAAGATTTGCATTGATGTTTTTCATTAGTTTTTAATTAAACGACTAAATATATTAGCATATGATTACATAACACCATATAGATTTTGCAATGGTTTTGTAGAAAAATAATTGATTTTCTAACAAAAGCTGATATTAACAGCAAATCAGAAGGTAAATACTTCTAGGTTTTTAATTAGACACTTGATTCTGGATTTTTATGTGAACTTTCCAAGATGAAAAAGGAGAGGAAAGATTGCTTGATTTTGTACAATACACGTTGTAAAAGAACCTTATTGAGAGCTTTTTGAACATTAAGGATGCAGATTTACACAGTTTTTTTTTAAACCAAGGATATCTTTAATAAAAAACTAATTTATGAATTTGCTTGATGGTAGAATGTTCTTAACGGAATGGAAATTTGGAGTCTTTGATTTGCCGTTCAAATATTTTTGATTAAGGCTTTTAGTTGGTAAGATGCGACATCGCGTGAAGATTTTTTACCAGGCTTAGCCAACATGGTAATTACAGCAAATTTCCACCGAATGTGGAAGTGGGAGATACCAAGCACGTGCTGAAACATTAATCGTCTTTCGGGAAGGTGATCATAGCAAAAGGCCGCCTATCATCTATTACTTCTCTGTATATTTTAACTGGCGAAATTGACTTTAAGAGTATATATTACTGTCAATGTGTTCAAGTTAATATTATTAGATTCGAATGGGTGAAAGCAAACCAAACGTTCTCCAAAGATATTTACAACGCCGTTCTGAAATTTAAACACATTTTGTGTATAATTGATGAATATATTGCAGAAAGTCTACAGAACAGTATAAATTATGATCAATGATGTTTGGGCACCGTTTTCATTTTCCAAGGGGAATTTGAATTAGAAAGATTTAAGTAATCTGTGTATTTTTTTCACAAATCATATTGTTATAATAGTTAAACTAAAACAACCCATCTTTAAAAAAAAAACTGGGATATAATACTCGACGTTGATAGACGGCGGTCGCAAATTCAAGGATCTGAAACCAAACCTAGCGAAGACCTACAAGATAGCACATTACAAATTTAAGAACACGAAGCTGGACCCAGTGTGGACCTACAAGATGATGTCTCCAAGGAAGAAGAAAAATTGGTCTTGTCGTGGCATGGTTGATCTGCAACATAAATTTTAAATATTATTTTTGTTAGTTTAAGGGAGCGGGAGGGTTTTAGACGTCGTCGGTGAAAACAGTCTTAGGGCATTTGATTTTAAAGGGATAGGATACGTCGTAATCAGTGCTTTTGCGGATGTGCGGATTGGGGTGGGTTTGGTTGTTTGTGATATGGTGGCGGAGTTGTGCTAGGATAGTAAGTAGATTATTAGACTATCTCTTTCAGCTTTTTAGGAATGGAGACCCTTTGGTAAGACCAACAGTGCCGAAATTAAGTTTTAACAGGGCTACCAATGGCCTTACAGTTAATTTACAACAACAAGATATACACGCAACCATTTACGCTGCCGTCATTGTGGAACTCAACGGTCCGTAAATTACTTTCGAAGCTATCTCGAAAAGGAGGAAGGTTAGGACACCACCACAGGCAGAGGCTGAAAAACGAAGGTAAACGACTATGCCGATATAAAGAAACTTACAAACGTAGACAAGAAAATCAAAGTTTCCAATACAGTTAGAAACTCTTTGACAAGGAACTGTCTAACGGCAGTAATGGCAAACATAATGAACAATAAATAAATCAAGAAACATTTAAAGACTTCTGGCATAATACATGGTGTAAACTTCCCGCCACAACAAAAAATGCTGTATGGTGCAAAGCCCCAAAATGTCTAGTATCACAATTACGGTAAACGATGTAAGGAAATGTTTGTAGAACGCTCATAACTGGAAAGCACCCGACCCCGACAGGATACATAATTTCTGGCTCAAGAGGTTTGACGCTCTCCACCAACACTTAGCATGATGATTGAAAACCCGCAGACCTTTCTTCGCTTCCTTGCACAAGGCGTCGTCAATTACCTGCCTGTCTGATCGCTCCACAAAAAAATCTATAGCCACTGCGAAGTTAACGACTTTGTAAGCTCGTTGCTGAATAGATGCAGGAAGGGTTCCATGGGAAGTAAGCAATAACTCACCATCCATGATTTATAAGGCAGGACAGACTGATAAAGGTACTCCAACTATACAAGATCAGGCCTGATATCATTAGTCTCCTCAGACACATAATCAACAACCGATGCATAATATCAACTATTGATATTAGACGAGGAATATTTCAAGGAGTATATTCCCTTATGGTTCTGCTTGACTATGAACCCACTTTCCTACACCTTAAATCAATCAAATAAGGGATACAGATTTAACTTCAAAGCCTAAACACGTATTTCACACCTTTTGTTTGTAGATGATATAAAGCTTTATACTGAGAATGGGGTTCATTGCAAATCCATAATTAAAAATGTACAAATTTTTAGCATGACCTTTGCCCTTGAGAAATGCACCGACATTCACATAAAAAAGAGTAACACTGTTAAACCATCTGACAAGACGCCCTATTTTGAGCATGACACGTATAAATACTTAGGTATCCAACAAAACATGCTCAAAAATGAATTCAGGGGCAGGTATAAATCCAGACCTACCAAGCTTCTCCACGCTAAACTTAATGCCCGAAATCTGATCACTACTATCCGTGCCTATTTCGACCTACGCTTTCGGTGTTTTGAAGTTCTCAGATACCGATCTAAGGACATTAGACACCATGACAAGAACTACACTAACTAAGTTTAGAATGCACCACCCAAAAAGCGCGTGCCAAAGACTTTACCTACCACGGCAAGAAAGCAGAAGGGGTCTTCTTAATATTTCTCACTTATGTAGATCCCAGGAGAACCATTACAGAACTAACGGCACCGTGATATCGGAAATTTGTAGTGCAAATATAAATGATACCCCTGTGACCGCCAACAGACCTTTAAAAAATTCCCACTAGACAATATTTATGCCGTATGGCAAGATATGGTCTTACACGGGAAGTATCCGAAGTTCTTATAGACGAGCATGTCGACCGAGATTGTTCCCTCTTGTGGCTCCGGTAGGGTCATCCAGAAACTGTGGAATTTCTTGTTGCCATTCAGAATGGTGTTGCGAGGTCTAGGAACAATGAGAAACTCATCCGAAAGAATTCTGCAACTGTGAATGTGTGTAGAATGTGCAGCCAATGCGGAGAAGCAATAGGTCACATCACCGCGGGATGTCCAACCCTCTCCAACTTCGAGGTCCTTGGGAGACACACTCAAATAGCCAAGATTATCCATAGAGAGCTTAGCAATCAAGCTTGTCCTGACCCACAACCATCCCCTTTCTACAAGTCTGTCGCACCCAGTCTCGGAATCTGATGATATTGTCTTATACTGCGACAGGCTCGTACTGACTGACAGAACAGTGAATCATAACCCCCCGACCTGCTGATAATTAACAAACTACATAAATCTACATAAGTTACAGGAGTCGTAACAAAAAACTTTCATAAGAACTTTGGCAAGCTGCAGCTCCCCAGTCAACTCATTAATATAGTCCAGAGAACTGTTGTAATCAAAACCTTTCACATGTTGAAGAAATTTATAACATCCAACAGAACAAGATGAACCTCTTTTTTGTTCGAGAAACTATTCGTCAAAAACTCGGTTTCAGCCATGACGTAGAAAACAAAAAATAATAATAATAACAACGATAACAATATTCTTAATTAGTCAAGTGTGTAATAGTTTTAAGGCTTATGTTGTTTGTTTTCCATTGTTTCTCTACCGTATACAAACAAAGACTTGGTTTCGTTTCTCCATTATAGCTGCCGGAGTGAGAGAACCATCTCAGGAGAGTAAACTCCTACAAAATCTGGCGCCCAAGATCTATCGGCACCATTTGCATTCTCAGATATCTGTAGCGCCAGGAAGCAGGGCCAAAAAATAAGTAAACAATTACTTATTTTCCATGAACTTTAAATGTAACCAATACTGTTGCTTGATTTCGCTTAATCAAGCGACAGCGGTTAATTGTCCCGTAACCCAACAACGGTATGACCACTGAAGTTCGACGTGCATTTTCGCAAGCTAGTTTATGAGATATATGTAAATTTATGTTAAAACAAATGATTATTCGCAATTGTAAAAAGTTTCTTTATTATGCCTATGAAATTGCTTGCATATCGAATTGCACTTAGGATGATGTAATACATACGAAATTTGCCATAAAACAAATTTTCTCCCATAAATTAATAACGTGTTTGATAGTCGAATTTTCGTCGACAGAAACGTAGAAATCAAACACACAAAAAGATAACGAATATTCTTCAATTTCCCAACGCACGTTTATTCTTCTGAATCAAACTTTTTTTTGAACGGAACGTATACAATACTAATAACGTAGATAGATTAGCTATAAAGCTATAATTCAAACTTCTGTCGCCATTCTTATTCTTTTCGTAGTGCGGAAAAGGTTACTCGTCATCATGCATTAAATGCAATCTAGCGGGGAAAATGTGCGCTCTATTTAAATATAAGGTAGCGACCAAGTTTTGGACCGCTACAAGTATTACTTTTTAACAGTTCTTAGTACACATTCGGCTTTTGCAGGCTGTTTGATACTGTACTATAGGGTGTTTAACTATTGATAGTTTGCAAATATTTTAGTTTACTCTACTATGAATGCAAACGATGCAGGACCATCAAAACCAAAAAGGTTACAGTATATTGCGGAAAACTTTCAAGATTTCTCTTACGAACAATCGGAAAACTCTGAAACTTCCTAGAATGCAACAGACAGCGAATCGTGTAATTCTGATAAAGCAAACGATGACCGCATACGTGATGACAGTTCTAATGAAAAGGACGTTGTTCAAACATTGGATTTGGTATGGAATAATAGTCCTCGTATGGAAATAATTCCATTTTCTGGAAATAATAGCCTTCGTGTGCTACACCTGGTTTTAGTCCATATGACTTCTTTTCGTTACTCATTACTGATGAGTTTTGCTCTACTATTGTTGAGCAAACTAATTTATATGCCACAGAAGTGTTTCTTCAAAGCGCTACTATGGAAAAATCTAGAATTACAAATTGGAAAGATGTGACCATAGAAAAACTGAACATATTTTTTGAAATTTGGATACACATGGGTAATGTACGTATGAACCGGATTCAAAATTATTAGAAGCAAGATGAATTATTTGCAATTCCTGGTTTACAGAAGTACATGAGTAGAAACAGACTTATGATAACAATGAGGTGCCTACATTTCTCTAAAAATCCGTCTTGTCAAGAAAATTCCGTTTATGGTGGTCGTCTACACAAAATAAGAAGCGTGTAACAATATTTTAATGACTGAATGGAGTAAATTTATTCTCCCGGTAAGCAATTGTCTGTGGACGAATCATTGTTGTTATGGCGAGGAAGATCGATATTTCGGCAATTCATAAAAGGGAAGAAACATAAGGATGGACTGAAACTGTACAT
The DNA here is from genome assembly GCA_030710515.1 of Abscondita cerata. NCBI lineage: Eukaryota > Metazoa > Arthropoda > Insecta > Coleoptera > Lampyridae > Abscondita > Abscondita cerata. The sequence continues at coordinate 37,773 of JALBCR010003683.1, read as the reverse complement.
TTTGGCAAAACCTAATGGCATGATAATACGTTGTCGTTTGAACAAGACATGCCGAGAAAGTAATGGAAACTCTCATGACGGAATTTAAAAACAAAGGACACTCACTTTTTTTCGACAACGTTTACAACAGTGTTCTTCTAAGTCGTCAGTTACTTCAAAACCGAGTGTATGTTACTGGTATTTTTCGAAAAGGTAGAAAAGAAACTCCTGCAGTAGTTGCAAACGCTAAAATTAGAAAGAAATTGTAACAAGATACAGCAAAGCAATAGCAGTCAGTAAATGGAGAGATAAAAGAGAAGTTCTGTTTTTGTCGACAGAATTTGCAAAGGAAATAATTGATGTTAAAATAAAAAGGAGATAACGAGACTAAGCCTAAAACCATTGTAATGTACTACAAATACATGTCAGGCATTGACAGACAAGATCAGATGCTTTCTTATTATAATAGCAAACCCTTCGATGGTATAAGAAAATGGCGATACATTTGATATCAATGATGCTTTTGAATGCTTATTTACTACTTATTAAGTATGCTAACGAAAAATTGAATATCTATGTTTTGCGCATGGAGATCATTCCAGCGCTACTATCAAACCAAAAACTTCCTGTAGTGATTTCTCCACAGGCAAAAGAACATTTCCCAGTTAAACCTGAAAGGACTCAAAGAAAAAGATGCCGAGTTTGTAGTAACACAAAAATTTGGAAGATGAGTCAATATTTTTGTGCAATGTGTGATGAGCAACCAGGTTTGTGCCTAAATCCCTGTTTTATACAGTACCACAAGTAAATATTATGGGCGCTTTATGAGAGAAGACTGTTTTGTTTTTACGTTTCGTTTAATATTCAGAAAAAAAAATTTTTATTTTCAATATTATAACAATATTTGATTATTATTGGTTTTATAAAATACGAATGCAAAGTGTTATATCTCAGGAACTACTTATCGTAGAGACTTGCGGTAAAAAATTTCATAACAAAAATGGCTATAAGAAAAAGCTGGAAATTATTTTCAAAGTATTGAAATGGCCGCTAGGGGGCGTAGCCGTCATCATGAATTTAAAAATTTGGATTTAGTCGGGTTTTCGCTATATTAACACAATAAATAAATAAATGCTTTTTATAGCTGTGAAAAATCCTCATCTTTTTTATTTAATACTTTTTTTCCTATCTCTAAAAATAAAGGGAATAGGAGTCTTTTAAAATGCTTGTAAACAAATGCCAACAATTTCAAAATGGCCGAACATAATTTAATGAGCTTGGTGTCGTTGAAAAAAGCTTTTCTTAGGTTACAATTCTAACCGTATTTATGGTTATCGTAATTTGGCATGTCGCCGCTAGAGGGCATTTTCCAAAATTATTATGGAAATTGCAGTTTTTCTCGGAAAACTTAAATGGAACGATATCATTTTCTTATCATAAAAAATAGTAAAATTAAGCCCAAATAAGCTGGTGAAAACCGCACCTCGATATCTTATTCCTAACACAAAATATCTATATTTCGGTCAGATTTTCAATTTCTTTCTTAAAAATTTTGGATAAAAATACTATATTCTGAAATTTATTCAAAAAGTGCAATAAATTGCAAGAAGAACAGAATAAATCTCATCTTTTTTACCACGACAAGGTCAAAAATCAGTCGATTTTTGAATAAAAATAACAACGGACAAGGGTTGTTTTTTATGAGTAACTTTATTTTACCTATCAAACTCAAAATCCGTAAAAAACATAAATAACTTCGATAGTCATCAATTTAGTAATTTTATTGAGTAATTTTCAGTATAATTTAAAGGGCATAATTTATGCTTGGCACATATTAAAATTAAACTAGATAGGTAGGAAAAGGTAAATTATAAGTAGTAGGTCATGAAAAAGAAAAAACAGTAGATGGCAATATTTCAAAGGAACGTCAAATTTTATTTAGAGGTGTTACTTGCCCGCGTCACAAACTTTAGGTAAAATGCCTTTTACAAACGACGAATGCGTTGATATGATTGCCGTTTATTTTGAATGCTTTCAAAATGCGGCATTAGCTCATTTATAGTGCTCGTTATCCAAATCGGCGTTTTCGCGATGCGAGAATTTTTCCTCGCTTAGTTCAGCGTTTGCGTACTACTGGTAGCTTTCGTTCCACATTTCGCAGACGTAGCAATGGAAAAACTGAGGAAAATTTCATAAACGTCTTGGCCTACATTGAATTTAATCTGCATATTAGTACGAGAGCTTTATCTACCGCCTTAAGCATACCTCGGTCTGCGGTTCAATATATTTTGAAGAATCATAGGTAAGTTGTAATGTATAAAATAAATAACTAAATAACAATAAGTATACTACCATCTAACTACCATTACTACCTACTAACTACTATTAAGGAACTACTACTACTATAAACCAACTAACTACAACAACTACTAACCCCTATTATTAACTATTACTATATAGTATATTATACATCAAGGTTGTGAAGTCTGTCATTATTGCCTTAGCACCTTAGGTGCGTAGGCAATAATGGACTTCACAACCATGGTGTATATACTATTTTTTTCTACTACTAGCCAAATTTAAGCCAAAAATAAAAAATAAACATTTTTCTTGTAAAAATCAAGTAGCACAGGAATGCAAATAAATCAAAAAGCATTAAAAGTTACATACGTTGATAAACCAACTGCAACTGATTCACTAAACACTATAATTAGTTGATTTAGGAGCCAATCGCAGCGGTTTAGATTTGTCTGACATGTAGAAATTTTTAATGTCTTTCCAAGATGCTTTTTTGTTATTAAAGATTATATTATATTTAATCAAGTTATTTTGCACCGACTTCAATAAATAGGGGACATCGAAGAAATAATAGATTTTCTTATAGTTTAAGAGAAGGTATGGTTTTTCCGGTGATACATCTATTCTTTTAATTAGGTTTTGAAAATTTTACTACTGCCCTAACATTGGCACCGCATTGTAGTTGTAGCTTTTCTATGCAGTTTAATACTATCGACTTCAATTTGTCACCTTTACATATCGTATTTGTAAAGATGTAGCACAAGGGTTGTTTAAATTTTTTATGTATAACTCTAACCATGATCACATAGCAGTTTGAGCTAGCAAAAATTTAAAACCTACTTTAAAATTAACATTTTGGGGCTCGTAAAATATAATTTTAGTAAAAATTGTTTGTATTCCTCTATATATCTTCTGCTTCTTAGTGGTTTATTTTTTAAGTCCACTTTGGCCGTCACAATTTGTGCTCTGCGTTCGGGAAGTAATCGTTGGGAGATGTTAACTTCAATTGAAGTGCTTTCTTTCACGTTGCAATTTAAGAATGTTCCTTTGTAATTTTCTTTACCTAACAGTATTTGAACTACAAGCTTGAGTAGTTTTGGTATAGCTAGAGATGTTAACCGGCATTTATTGCTTCGCCAATATACCTTGCATCATTTAAATATTGGGTTTCAGAAATTGACACTTGTAATTCATTTAGGAATGGCAAGTGTTCGCCACATACTCGTTAAGTTTTTAGAGTCGAGATTTTTATGCAACAGATCGGACCTTCCAGATTCTGTTAACCATTCAAAACACCTACAACAAAATGTTTGTAATTTACTTAAAATTCTTCATGTAACTTAACTCGCCTGGTTAAATCTCCTTTGGAAAACCTGAAAAACTGATTTTACCATCATATTTAACAAAGAAATTCATTCAGGTTATGTATTTGCGGTTATGGGATGGGGCGCGAATTTTAAACTAATGGCATTTTTTATTCAAATAATTTTATCGTGTTAAGTAATTTTAAGCAGCAAATACGTTAAAGATAATCTCCTGGATATACAAAATTATGTTTCACTCGTTTTTGTTAAACAATTATTCTTAGATTCTCAAAAAATTGAATTTGTCCATTATTAACCTAGGTCAACAATAGAAAAATTATTAACCACTAATAAAGAAATTCAACTTCTCAGTTGGCTAGGAGACGCAATAATTGTCCACTTCACAGCTAGTAGTAGAAAAAATTAGTTATGTTATTAGACCATATTGAAATATACTGTTTTTGTTTTTGGACTTCGACCCTATCATTTAGTGTTACCCCAGAGTTTAAGTGAACAAGATTTTCATTATCGATTAAATTATTGCCACTGGATGTTAGGAATGCTTAATGAAAATAGACAATTTTTGTCTCAAATTCTTTAGACTGACGAAGCCACATTTAATAGCCACGTCAAAGTCAACATACACAATGTGAACTACTGGTCCGAATAAAATCCCCATTGGCTTCGTGAAGTCCAACATAAAGGAAGATTGAGCGTTAATGTGTGGTGTGGCATCTAGGGAGGAAGCATTATTGGACCATTTTTCTTTAATCAACACCTAAATAACAATGTCTTCCTTGATTTTTTACAGAACCATTTGCCGTTAGAAACACGTCGAAATATGTTTCTACAATTAGATGATTGTCCAGCACATTTTACCGTGAGTGTAAGACAATATTTGAATGAGATGTTTCCAGACCGGTGGATTGGAAGGGAAAGCCTATTTCCATGGCCTGCCAGGTCCCCGGACTTAACTTGTCTGGATTTTTAGTTATGGGGGCGACTAAAGGACATTGTGTTTCAAACAGAACCAACAACTAGAGAAAATATGCATGAAAGGATTCATTAATGCAATCAACAGCCTGCCAAGAACCGAAATTGAAGCGGCGGTCCTTTCCACGCAGCAAAGGCTTCAACTGTGCATAGAGCATGATGGGCGGCAGTTTGAACACTTAAGGACACATTAATAGTTATTTACGAAAAGTATGTTAATGACAGCGATCTCGACAATTAAAAGTCTCGATAATTAATGTTATTTTAATATGCGAGTTAGTTACAATAATTTTTCATTGACCGTCTTATGAATAAAATAGAAAAAAATCCATTCTTTAGTTGTTTAGTTCTATTTCATCGACATGAATTGACATTTAACTGATTGTCAGAACGCCGCGTCCTGTCATTTTATTTTCAAATACTTTGTTTTTTCTTTTTCATGACCTACTACTTATTATTTACCTTTTCCTACCTATCTAGTTTAATTTTTAATATGTGCCAAGCACAAATTATGCCCTTTAAATTATACTGAAAATTACTCAATAAAATGACTAAATTGATGACTATCGAAGTTATTTATGTTTTTTTACGGATTTTGAGTTTGATAGGTAAAATAAAGTTACTCATAAAAAACAACCCTTGTCCGTTGTTATTTTTTATTCAAAAATCGACTGATTTTTGACCTTGTCGTGGTAAAAAAGATGAGATTTATTCTGTTCTTCTTGCAATTTATCGCACTTTTCGAATAAATTTCAGAATATAGTATTTTTATCCAAAATTTTTAAGAAGAAAGTATAGATATTTTGTGTTAGATGTCGAGGTGCGGTTTTCACCAGCTTATTTGGGCTTAATTTTACTATTTTTTTATGATAAGAAAATGATACCGTTCTATTTAAGTTTTTCGAGAAAAACTGCAATTTCCGTGATAATTTCGGAAAATGCCCTCTAGCGGCGACATGCCAAATTACGATGACCATAAATACGGTTAGAATTGTAACCTAAGGAAAGGTATTTTCAACGACACCAAGCTCATTAAATTATGTTCGGCCATTTTGAAATTGTTGGCTTTTGTTTACAAACATTTTCAAAGACCCCTCTTCACTTTATTTTTAGAGATAGGAAAAAAACTATTAAATGAAAAAGATGGGGATTTTCCTCAACTATAAAAAGCATTTATTTATTTGTTGTGTTAATATAGCGAAAACCCGACTAAATCCAAATTTTAAATTCAAGATGGCGGCTACGCTCCCTAGCGGCCATCTTTATAATTTGAAAATAAGTGTCAACAAAAAATCAAAAGAACTTTGCACCAAAAATTTTGAAGTTGTTTCTAATGAATAAAAAATTGACCGTAATTAGCCCAATAATTGGGTAATTTGTTAATTACAAGCTGTTTTAAATAAACTGTTGTATACAAGATGTCGTTCAATTATTATTTAAAGGAAACCTTTTTCTTATAGCCACCATTTTAAAAAATTGAAAAAAATTAAAATTTCTCCTAGATGGCAATGACTTCGAATCTTAATGTTATTTTTAATGAAAAACAACTTTTTCAAATAAAATTTTTTGATATTTACTGAAATAAGGGCACTTTACTCTTGACTCAAAATCAAATTTTCGATTGCACCTCGTATATTACGCGTCTTTCACCACACTGTGTTGGTGCATTTTTAGCTTTAGAGGATGAACAAACTTTCATGAAGAATAACTTTTTATCGAAAAACTCATAATAAAGAAATTTCCCATTTGGTGCGGACTTTGAGGATAACTCTGTATATTTGTTCTTTATTTTGACAATAAAGTAATTTACTTATTGTAACACAACGTGTGACATTTTTCCAAAATGATCCAAATGTGTGAAAATAATCTACAAGTGTTTGAAGATTACTATAACACCATAATTACTGAAAAAATTTAAAAATCCGATGATGGCTATTGATAGACGCAACTTAGGTGTTATTGGCAATGAACGTGTTAAAGTGAGTTAAACTGACGGATTTTAAAAATGTGTCAAATAAGACGGCTTTGTAACAAAACAGTTTTTGATAAGCTAGCGTTGTATTATTTTCAAACACAATAATTAAATTTATGATTATTATACTTCTAATAACACACAGGATCGTGTACTTTCCTTCAATTAGTTTTTTTCTAAACGTTTCAAAACCTACGCACATTTTTACTTGTAGGTGTTTATTATGTTGGCTTTGCAAGCAAAGCAAACCATTACATTGAGTCGGTGCAATACTTCGCACGAAATAAGAAAATCTTCGTTAACCTAAGTTTGCAATAATTATATTCATTAATAACTCAATTTAATTCGTGGTGAGTCGATTATAATAAAACCAATTAAGGTGTCTGAAAAAAATAGAGTTTATAAAACGTGCTCGACCTCGCACAAATTTCAATTACGTATTTAATACATACAACAATAACGATCGTGATTGTGTATTTGTCAACGTCAATCTTGTTTAATACAAAGTCGCAATTATGACATTTCGTTTTTTTTTCTTTACTTAACGCTCAAATGCGGTTTTGATTCGATAAAAGAAATATCGTGACATTCTAAAGGATATTTAGTATCTTAATTGCTTAGCATCGACGTTTTTCCTCTCATATTTATTATGTTACTTGCGTCTACTTATGTAATATCTTACAATCAAGTGAGTTCTTGTTTGGACAATGATGGTTTAAAATAATTCTATTGTAGTGCGGAATTAAGCAGATATATAACGTATATAAAATTTGTGGAACAAGGACGAAGGCCGAAAACGTACGTTTTGTTGTAGATAATTATAAAGGTTTAGATTTCCATATTTGTAACAGATTTAACAATATGTGTATTGTTAAAAAATATAATAATGATGCTCTGTTCTTAAGAAATATATTTCAATAGCTAAATTTATTTTGATATTTTAACTTAAAATTGTATAAAGGATTTCGTAATTAAGAAAACAACAAAATATGTGGAAATTGTTTAAGTTTTTCGCAATTAAACAAACTGTGATAACGATAACCTCGCAACCAACGCCACTTATTCCCGATGATAAGAAGAGCTGACATTGTAGCCTCTTTGAGTACCTCTATGGTGATAATTAAAGTTTTTAACGAGTGACACTAATTTAATTGCATATTTGATTTTATTACTAATGATTGTTAAATTGCAAATAAGATGTTCTTATACGAAAACTACTAACATAAAAAATTATATTAAAATTGTTTAATATAGTTTAAACAATAATAGAATAATTATTGTACAATGCATTCCAACTAAAACGAGCCACTGCGAATAATTCGTCCTTTGATTTTGTTATTATTGATTTTATGAAGAACAATTTATTCTTTATATAAAAAGTTGGGCATATTCTAAAACCCAAAATTCAACCATGAGATATGAAATTATATCACTCGTATAATAACAATAATTTATATCATTTTGTTCAAGAGTAAAGTACCTTCATTTTTGACCAAATCTGAAATTTTTAATAGGAACAGATGTTGCAGATGAAAAATTTTTTTTAAATATTTAATATTGTTTATTTACAATTAAATATTATTATTATTATTATGTATTAATCTTCAAACTTAAATCAACGTTATTGCAGAGAAAATGTAAAAATTATATTTTTTAATTGTAAATAAACAATATAAATATTTAAAATTTATTTTTCATTCCCAACTTATGTTTTTATCAAAAATTTTCGATATGGTGAAAAATAAAGTTTCTTTACTTTCGAAAAAATAACATAAATTATTATTATTATTATACCATTGATATAATTTCAAATCTGATGGTTGAATTTTAGGTTTTAGAACATGCACAACTTTTTATAAACAATAACTGTTTTTCATAAAATCAATAATAACAAAGTTTTCCATATGTAGCCAAATTACACGGATACGGTGTATACAGGGTGAGTTTTTAAGACAAGATATCTTGATTACTCCTATATTTTTTTAAAGATCAAACTATCCAAACGGTTTTGTAAATGGTACATCTCAGCGCAATTTTTAAAAATATTTTTGTTATATACAGGGTGTATGATTTATTAGAGTGGCCGTTAATATGGACATGTTTGAATCGTATGCATTCCGACCCCTCATTCGATAGGAAAAAATTTGAAAAAAAAATTAAGCCTTCAATGAATCCTCTATCTTAATTAGAACGAGTGCCTCTGGTGGTTTACATTTCCGCATTGACTACACATTGGTTTTTCCTACTTTGTTCTTGCTTAATATTTTCGGCACATAACAGGTTGCCGAAAATTCAAAAACCCTTAGAAATGTTTCATACAGATATGCAAATATATAAAAAAAATTGAGAACTGTTGGACTGGCCTGAAGAGGGTTGAAAATGGCAAAACATCGACAAATTGTAATTTTACAGGTTTCAATGGCTTTGTTTGCATTTTCTTTATTATTTACTACAATGGTGTCTGAAGTTTAATATGAATTCAAATATTGTATGTATTTCACTTGTTATGCGCAGTAGTTTTCAAGTCTAAATTGGGGTAAATCAACATGAGTTCAATTCGAGGGATGACTCTACTAAGAACTGAACTTTTTCAAAATTTAACTAAATTCGGAATGTTGGAAATTTTGCAAATTTTGAAATGTTCAAAAATTTTCTCATTTTGGAAATTTTAATAATTGTGAAATTGCCCAAATTTCAAGAGATTTTCAAATTTTACAAACTTTTAAAACTTCAATTCCAAAAACTACCAGATTTTGTATACAAACTGTTTCATAGCAGTAGATTTTTTCGAATCAAGAAATTGTTTCTTGTGGAAGAACAGCTGATGGTCTTCCATTAAAGCTGCACCTCGCCCTAGAATTAGCGTATAAAACAAATGTTATATATGACTAGTAAAGATTTTTATTATTATTATTATTATTATTATTATTATTCACTAACAATTTGCAGTATGAATTGCTTCTGGTCTTCATTCCTCATCAGAATATTATTATATTTTTCCATTACGCACACAGCTCTCTTCGCACAATCATTAACGACTTTTAATTTTCTTACTATATTCAGACCGTGTTGAAAATTCTCATCCTGATTCCACCGTGACGGGTCAACATCGTGAAAACTTAATTTCAAATTGTTCGAAAAATTGCAAAGATTGGGGTGTTATGAAGTGATCCATCTCTTTTGTTAATATCGCGCGAATGTCTTTTGGATTACTCAGAAAGCGCCATAGCTGCTGCTTCTGGGCTCAAGTACCATAAGTGACTTGAAAATATTTTCAGTGTCACCTGGGAAATTACGCGATCAATCAATGCAAACTCATGGTGCTTTTTCACAAATTCTAAATCATGATAGGGAGCTCTCGCGGTTAAAGGAACAGTGAACCATGTTTCCAAGTATATCTCCAAAATGAAGACGCAGACGTCAGCCAGTGCCGTTTCATCTTTGGAAGTTAGTTTGAATTGCTCTCTAAATGAATATATTTTCAAAGAATAAATCGCATTGCTCATCCAACGAGCGTGGTGATCAGCTTCAAAGTGACGCAATTTAATGCCACGGGCTGGAACGAATCCCAGAAATACTTGACTCAGTTCTAAAAGTTTTCGCACTTTTCATTCTCAAGACCAATGGTAAATGCGGTTAGGTTTAAATGTGACCAGGCCTCCTTGAACTTTTTAAACAAAGGCACGCTAGGACCGCTTGTTGGCGGCATTTTGCACTCGAATACACATCTTAAGACCAACTCGAAAACATGATGGCGAGAAGGAAGCCATAGCAGTTCCTTTTCTAACCTCTTCTCCATCAAAACAGCTGCGCCCTTCCATTGGCCAAGATTACTTGCGGTGGTATCACAGCAATGGGCCTTGATCCTGTCGCATAGCCCTCAGTCATCTAGAACTTTGTGGATAGCATCCACTTGGGCTGCTCCCGATCCCGACTCCAATTATGGTATTCCTAACATTTGTTCTTTACTCACATCGGTGGTAACTGCTGGTAACCTATCCAATATTTCTCTCTTCACCAAATTCTGCAGCAATTTTTCATCCCAAAGTAAAACTGTGGCCTTCAACTCGGCATCTTTAAACATCTTTTTAATATTCTGTGCTTTACATTCACGCAATTTCTCCCGGTAATTGTGAATCGAAGTTCTGTTAACAACTAAAGAATTTACATCCTGTCCTAGAGATTAAGCAATGGCAATAATTAAATGTACAGATTTTCGGTCACTCAATTGACTTTGATGCAAAACGGCTGCTACTTTCTTATTTATTACGCTCACAGTTCCACGACTTTTCTTCGGGGCCATCTCCGTTTGGCGCAAAGTCAGAAAAGTCGTTCTGAAAATCTTTCGTTGAAATATTGGAATAGGTCCCAATACTTTTTGGCTTAAAATTCGAGGTGTTCCTTCATTAATAGACTTCCATTCCACGGTTTGACCTTAAGAAAAATTGCGTAACCTTAATGTTTTGATATTACATTTCTTTTTTAATATTTTGACCACATTTCGAAGCATTGATCGGTGTTTTATGAGGTACTTACTCAATCGATCTTTTTCCTCTTCACTTTTTGTAATCGTTGTTTTAAAATCGTTTCTTTTTTCTGCCTGTGCTCTTTCTTGTATATCGTGATGGGATTGAAAATTGACAATATAACAAACGCGACCAGGTCTCCTCTGATTGGACAAAAACTCTTTCTGCTTTTCACCGATGTGTTCTAGTATGTCTCTCGATGAAACATCCAATAAATTTTGCAATTCAGATGTGAATTCTTCATCTTTTGGAGTATTTGATGCTTTGCCTGCATTTCTTTGTAGTTTTCTCCATTTTTCGTAGAGACCCTTAACCACATCAGCGCTCCGATAAAGCGTTTTAGAAGGCAGACGAGTTTTATTCCAAAAATTGCCACTTCCTTGGTAACAAGAATAGTAGACTCCCGTAAGCTCAAATGTAGTGAACGGAGATTGAAAAACAAAACCTTCAAAGCTTGTAATTTAGAGGGAGTTTATTGCCATACATTTGAGTATCGACGTCACCAACCAAAAAATGTTCTGTCGTAATATAGGCAGATTGGATGATTCGTTCATGATAAAGCCGGTCTAAAATAAGTAACTAGTAGTCAATACAAGAACACATTTACTACTGGTTCTTGTAAATTTTGAGCTTAGAATTGGCTTTGAGCAGACCCAATTAATGAGCGGAATTATACCGACGCCCGATAATACGGAGCCCTACTTGATCGACAACACGATGTAGATTTGAAAAATTCTAAATAATCTAAAAATGCAACCAAAGCGATTGAAACCTGTTAAATGACATTTTGTCGTTGTTTTGTCATTTTGGACCCTGTTCAGACCAGAATTCTGTGCAATCCAACAGGCCTTAATTTTTTTCAGTTACTTGCGTATCTGTATGAGACATTTATACGGTTTTGAAATTTTTAGCGACCTACTATGTGCCGAAAACATTAAATAAGGACAAAGTAGGAAAAACCAATGGTTAATCAATGGGGAAATGTAAACCACCAGAGGCACGCGTTCTAATTGAGATAAAAGACACATTGACGGCTTAAATTTGTTTTCCATTTTTTTCCTATTGAATGAGGGGTCGATTTGAACATGTCCATATTAACGGCCGCCCTAATAGTTGATACAGGGTGGTTTTGGACAAAATTTTTTTTTTTAAATATGTATACATTTTTACATATTCCGATAAATAATAATCTAAGCTTTTAAAATATGTTTTATTTTTTACATTAGTTAAGCCATTTCAAAGTAATTTTATTTATTCTTCGTAAAATAGGCTTTGCAGGAACTTCTTTAAGAAGTCATAAAAAAACTTGCCTCTTATTATATCAAATTAAGATTTGGTACATTATTAGACAATACTTGAAAGTAAGTTGTTATATAAAACCACCCATTTATGTGAAAAGATTACGCTACTGTGATTTTTTACCTTGTTACATTTCAAATCTCCATAACTTTAAAAATTCAAATTGCATGTCCAGTATATTATTATTAAATCGTATTGATGATCATTTCATTTTACAACTTTTTATAATACATATACTATACCAATAATTGATACTATAAAGAATATGTTGCATTTCTTTTAAAATTAGTACAAATTAACAAACATTTATTAACAACCAATGTGCCAGGAAAAACAATTGCTTTTGTAATTAACGGACAGTGTCCAGTATCAAAAATGATCGTGGTATAAGAGTTGCAACTGAGGGAGAAAATGAAAACCTTGGTTTTGTAACCTATTGGTAGAAACCTCACACTATCGGAAACTAGCGTTTGTAAAGTAATTAAACTGAAACAAATTTCCACGACATATCAGTCAGCTTGGTCGAAATATCTAAATTGGAGCACCGATTATGTGTGCACGTCAAAATTTTGTTTATGGGCTACAGAGATGCAAGAACAAGATAACTAGTTTTGTAAATAAGGTAACTTTTTTACTATGATGAAGCCACGTTTGGTGACGGAAAAGTAAATATCCATAACATTCATTATTACGACAACGTTAATCCTCATTGTTACACTAACGCTTGATCACCAACATCGATGATCCATAAATGTTTGGGGGGTATAATAGGCTCCTAGAATATTTGGACCTTTTCTTTGATGGTCCTTTGAATGGAGAAATGTACTTGCATTTTTTGCAAAACGAAAAGAATTACTTGAAACTTTACCCTTAGATATTTTCTGTACAATGTGGTTTTAACAAGACGGAGCGCTCCACCACATAACAGTCGTAGAGTAAGACAGTACATAGAGAACGAATTATTTACAGAACGTTGAATTGGTAGAGGAGGTCCAACATTGTGGCCAGCCAGATCACCGGATTTATCAAAACTTGATTTTATTATTTTTGGGGTTATGTTAAAAGCAAAGTTTACTAAAAAAAAGGTCACCACTGTAGAAAACACGAAAGAACGTATTAGAAGAGTTTTTCGCAACGTCACTCCCGAGACTTTTAGAAAATATAAACAGATCATTTTGAGACGCACCTCACCACCACTTGGTAACTTAAAAAATCGGATTAAGTTTTGGATTTATCTTCCGGACCACAGTCCGATAATACGGTAATATACGTAATAAGCCGAAATACATTAATTAACGCTTATCTCACAATATTTAGTGTTTAGTCAATCGGATAATTATCATTAAAATAAACTAAAACGTAAATAAACCCATGAATTCTTAAAATTTTGAAAATAAACAATGTCAATATTAAATAGCAGTAGTGAATTATTATGGTCAAACCCTAAAGGTATATCCTTAGATTCAGTTTTTTACGCTCTTTTAAATACGGAAACAAAAATTTTAATTCCTATAATACAGAGTATTATTTTGGGAAAACAACAAATTACATACATTTATTATACAGGACCTGTATTCCTCCAAAATTAAATTTTAAAATAAAAATGAGTTTAGGACCCTTCATATGTAGGTATAAAAACAAACAACTTAAGCAAGTACATCTTTTGAGTTGTTTGTTTTCCTACCTCCACCCTGAAGGTGCTAAAAGATTCTTTTTATTTAAAAATTTTTATATATATTATACTTAGAAGTTCTGTAAACCGATGTTACAGTAATTATTTACATGCGATAATAATATACATTATAAGATGATTTATCTCGTGCGCTCGAAATCTCCCGCCGCAATGTGGCGTTAGCAAAGACAGCCGTGATCTTGTCCTTGGGTTGACGTTCTTTTGCGTCGGACGGCTTATTTTCGGTCCCCCTTTTAGGGTCGAATCGGTTGGCGTCTCGGTGCTGGTGATGCGGAGGGTCGTATATTAACGGCGGTGATTTAAGACCACAATTGTTTTTGTAGGGTATAGAACAACCGCTAACCGGTCTCGCTTCCTAAAGATTAAGTAACGGAGTTTAAGAATATGGCTTAATAAGTGACGGAAATCCGTCGTAAGGCACCTTGGATAGCCTGTAGTCATCAGAGTACGATAAAGCCTTGTATGCGAGCGGTCTATCCACGAGAGAAGTTATACCTTCGGTTTCAGTTGTGGTCTGACTGCGGCTGTAATTAAAGTAAGCGGAGTAATCTTAGCACACCCTTTGCTAGTGCTACCGAGTGAATCAGCCACAACATGTAGGGGTTCTGGTAATAAATAACAATAGCTGGGTAGAGATCGGATTAATAACGGTGGTTTTATGTTGTTTTAGCTGAAAACGTTTTGAATCCCTTACCGAATGCTAATCAGCAGTGGAATCGTAGTTTGAAAATACGGTTAGTGAAAAGAATTGAGACTTATGTCTGGGAAAAGATAAATCCATCCACTGATACAGACTAGTACTCAGTAGTTTAGAAGTGAGAAGAATGCAAGGCTAAGTATATAATAAAGTAAAGACTTAGGTGCGGTTATTTTGACGGGATTTGGACTGTTGTCAAGGAGCTCGGTATTCTCAGAGGATTCTGAAGGAATAGTAACGAAAATAATGGAATAATAATTGTTTCGGCACCGCGCTCGTTCTTATAAAGGAACGTTAGTTACCAACTACAAGAGTGGTCAAACGTTATAAGGGGGGGTGACGCGAAATGGGGTGGTTGCATGACAATTGAGAATTTTAGTTGTGAGATAATGCTTTTCTCGGCGGCAAATTTACAATAATAAATTGTTGGTTTCTTACACTGGATTTTCTTATTCATGAATATTTTTATGGATTGGGCAAATATGTAAAATGTGCCGCCCAAATATTAAAAAAATATACATTGCGGATCATAAGTCATAAGCTATTAAAGACCACTTATATGTAAACGAATTTCAACATACTAACACAATTTTTAGACAATTTTTTAATATAAAAATTTGGGATTATTGTCTTGGTGTAATTTAATAATTGTTGCAATTTTCTTCTTAGAAATTAACCAAAATTAACCTAACTAGGGACTGAAATACTGGTCGAAAGTAAACAGAGATTTTTACATAAAATAATACAATACAAAAGCATTTTCTTGAAATCTGGTACAAAGAAATTAATTTTTTTTCTGATAACGATTTACGGAATTAACCATTCTGGCGAAAATTTTAAATGATTATTAAGTCTCAAACCATCTCATTAATTAACTAACACATTCTTCTTTCAGTGGATATGATTATTATTCAAGTGATCAATAATGTAATAATGTTAATCAGATATGTGGTTATTTATTACATCATTATTCATTTTATTTTAGTTCTGGTA
Source organism: Abscondita cerata (assembly GCA_030710515.1). NCBI lineage: Eukaryota > Metazoa > Arthropoda > Insecta > Coleoptera > Lampyridae > Abscondita > Abscondita cerata. Next base: position 22,019 of record JALBCR010003683.1, on the reverse strand, counting down.
ACAGGTTTCAGTATTCAAATCACATTTAAATGATGCGCCATTACATAACACTTTAAAGCTCATTAGTTGGTGTTTGCCAGTTCGTATGTTTTTCAGGTATATTTTGCGGATGATAAAATTTAAGACTGGTTTAGATGCGATATAACTCAGTTCGATTGTTAAACTTTAAAAATATTCAACATCTTCGACTCACGATCTTATATTTCTTCCTTATTGTTGGTCGTTACCGTGCTAACCGGATTTTATTGTCGTATATTTGTGTTGTATTATAACCGCTGAAATAGTTGCACGGTTATTAACTACCAATAATACAGTTAATAGGTTGTTGATCTGGATTTCGTTGATATCTGGTCGGTTTTGGTTTGTAAAGTCAACGATTAAAATTATTAATTTTGGAAGATCTGAAAAAACGCGACATTTTGGTTACGTCGTCTGAATATGATGAATGAATCATTAAATGCGCGTTTGTTATTGGCGTTGCGTGTTGGTGTAAATCACGACACTCAAATCGTTAATGACCGATTCACTAAATATTGTTTAAATATTCTTGATTATTCCGATCTAACTGTTATATTACATAACCAGTTTTTAAACATAAATATTTTGTAATAAATCGTGACGTATAAATAATATGATTAAAATCTTATGATTAAAATATTAAGTAATCATTTCCACGAAAATCGGGATTGTTTTTCTGGGTTATCACGTTTCGAAGTTGGGATCGTTGTGGTTGATCTTGAGCTGGTGACTTCGATGATCATCAGTAATCTACCGTATGTTGTGATCTGTCTTTCAATATCATCAGTTTCTAATGGGCGGGTTGCGATGAGAGTTGATATATTGTTGAAAGCAGGTGCTAAAATCATATATATTGTTTACGAACGTGTCTTTAACTTCTGGAGTCCGTCGGAGGGGTGTTGCGAATTAACAGAGCGTTAAATAATTTTGTTCTTGACATCGTTATATTAATAATATTAAGTTGAGGGCGTCAGTGAAAGGTGTTGACAAATGACAAACTGCCAGTTGTTTGACTCGATAAGGTGTGATCTTTAAACTAACGCGATCTCGTTCGTTGTTCTTCGATGTTGGCAAATCAGAGTTGTTGTTCGAAACTATTTCGTGGTGAAGATCGTTTCAGATCGTCATCGAATGTCCTGTTATTGATATGTTGAAAGATCAGTTGACTGGTATGGTTGATTAAAATGGTTTCGTTTTGTATATTGATCAAACTTTGGGCTGTTTTCCGGTGTTGTTTATTATATTCAATCGTACTTAAATAACCCCGATCATTTCAAGTGTTAGTTATTCTTATTGAATCATTAATCAAATTATTTTGAAAATCAAATATAACTCAAGGTTGGTGAATAGTGGCTTAATACATCTAACATCCGCCGATAATATTAGATGTTCATTCAGTTCTTTCAGAGAAGATGGATGTTTTTCTGTTATCATTGGATTAATCTCAGTTGAACAATATCAACATTCAGATTTTCAGTGAGTTGTTATTAAACTAAACGCAGACGGGTTTCATAATGTTTCTAGGTTGATGTTACTCTGATTATGGTGGATCTGTCTGCAATTTCTAGTTTGATTGTTTAGCAGTTCTGAGTTGGAAGAGACGAAGTGGTTTTGGACAGTGCCGCTTTCATGCGACGCGGTTACGCGCGGCGGCGATAACATTAACTGCGTTGTTAGTTTTGGCTAGTTAAAATAATGTTGACGTTAAGTGACCGGTTCTTGGTTCAGATCAATATCTTGGGTGCATATCTTGTGTTAATGATGCAGTTGGTTCGCGACGATAGTCGTGTTGGTTCGTTGACTTCCGAATCGTTCATCCATATTGTGAAGATCAGTTCAGACTTTCGTTCGTTCGTCAGATCAAGTTCATTATGGCGATAAACTTGTTAGTGTGATGATGTTGTTTGCTGATATTCAACATGTTTCATTCATTGCACTGCTTTGTTGTTACGACATTATTTACAAAGAGCCAAATGTTAAGGTGGGATTTGAACTAAACGTGAACATGGGTTCTGGAGAGTGGAACTCCGAATTTATCTACAGTCAGTCAATAATTACAGATGTGTGTAAGGTGATCAATGTTTTGAATCAGTTGTTCAATGCGACATGTATGAACATTGAGATCGAGGGCCTCATTAAATAAATCAGTTGGATTATCATTTATAACAATATCAGTGGGAGTAATGGTGGAGATGCAGAAGTAATTTGTCGTTGAGATGAGATTTGATCTTTGATATTGTTTGTTGGTTGAATCAGTGATGATAACATTCAACTCTTCTTATATGATCTTGAGGCATGGTGTCTTTGGTGACTGCGGAGCGACGAAGCCGAATCTGGGACGGCCAACCGGTTTTGATCGGTCCGATCCCGATTGATTGTACTCCGGTGTTTGGAAGAAAGAACGCTCCGGGTATCGATCCTAAACGGTGGTATCTGTGAATTTAACGGATCAGTTTATCGATTGGCGATTGCGTGGTTAAAGTATGACTTTGGTTCTTGATGGCTTTCAATTCGTCGCCGGATTGTTGTCTGCATTTATTCGTGTGTTGCGATATTATTCTGCATCGGCGTCGTTGTGCGGTGTTGTTCGATCGTTATTCGTTCAAAAGTGACGGGTTAAAATCGCCGCGATTCTTCATTTGATAACGACAACGTTTTATTGTTAAATATGACAGTTCAGTGATGTGAAACCAATGTTAACAAAGATCTTTTTCTCTTGTTTTTATAGTCTTTACTCAATGGGCGTGTAATCTTTCAAACTAAGTTGATTAACGGAGATCGAGGTGTGGATGATGTTTGAAAATTGTTCAAGTGTTGAGTTCAGTCAGATGTGGTGTTGATAGTGATGGAAGAGATATTGTTATCAGTGACATAATTAAATTAAAAGGGAGACAGAGATGGGATAAATGAACTCTGTTGGTTTGTGATAAGACTCTATTAAATGAAATCGTTTCTAATATTGTGAACTTCAAATATCGTTAAAACCAGGTGGGACATTATATTCTGGGATGACAATGATCTTGTGAACGATCAATAACCAAAATTGGCTTTCTTCAACCATATCGACATCAAATAAACTTTTACCGAATAACGCGAATGCGCGGGGCTGTTGGCAAATAGAAATGGAAACCATGACTGTTCTGACGGGCTTTCGGGATTCGCGAAAAATATCGCTGGCTTTGGATGATTTCGAGACCAGACTGAATCGTATTCATTGTCGTGAGAATCGGGTTCGTTTTGCCGATCGCGGATTGACGTTTCCGAGATCGTTCTGTTCGTCGTGAACTTCGATAACCGCTCTGTCGAGACCGCGAACTAATCAGTAATCGATTAAACTCAACCGGTGCGGGTTTCTAACGATGAATGACCGCTTCCCCGCCGTTAGATGTCGTTTTGATCAATATATCTGGACTCAACCATACCAAAATACGGGATCGCGTTTGCTAAATGGATGCTGTTCTGGTTTCTAACGAAACGCGTTGAATAACGCCGTTCGCGAACAATCGATAAACCGCGGACATTGATCAGTTGGAACGATACAAAATACTATTAAGCGTTGAACGACATTGGTTTTTGACATTTGATCAATGAATCTTTAGAAAAATCATACGGTTGGAATAAAAAAATAAAAAATTCCAATTTTCTTATCAGATGAGATCCATATTCGATCATTGTTTTGGTTTCAGGCGTGGTTATCTGATATATCTCAATAAACTATTCTTATCGACGTATTTTGTTCAAACATGGAACTTCTTCTTGGATAGCAAACTCAGTTAATCGGATCTGCAATCAGATGAAGTGATGATTGGATGATCAACATTCAAAAAAATAACAGTATTGAGACCTTTCGACTGTTAACGATGGTTATATTGATTGATGTTCTTATAATATTTGTGTTTAAATAAAATAATGAAATAAATAACAGTTGGTTATGAAATTGTGCGAATAAATAAAATACTACTAATTGCGAGATAACATTTGGTCCCAGGAACTCAATAATGAAACTTTGGTTTTGTTGGAAGCTGATTAATGATACTGATCGGCAGCGTCAACGGATCAGTTATTTCTTATGTATCATCGATCCGCGAATACGTCATAAGTTGTAGTCGTTCAAATGGTGGTACCGGCTGGTATTAGAAGAAGTGTTTGGTTGATATTCAACGTTTCTTCAATTTCTTTCGATCGATAACATTCATAACGTGTTTTATATTGACCACCGTTTATTGCTGTTTTGTTGATAATATAAATATAATTAACAATGAAGTGTTTGTGCCGTTAAATCTTGTAGAAAATGTTTGCACGTTTGAATACGGGTTAACAATAACCAATATTTGGTTTTGTTCGATCGTGCGTTTCATATCGCGTGCGTTCGCGTGAAATGAAGAGATGGCGTATCGAAGCCTGGTTTGATGATTAATAGTTTAGAGGTGGAATCGTCATTGGAGTCAGTAACGGACCGGATCAGATGTTCTAAAATCAACGATTATTGGGCGGATCGTTGCCAAATCTATTAATAATATTTGTTTGTTATCCGTTGCTCATTCTTAGTTGATTCATCGAATATAATGCATATAATAATGATCGGTTGGTGTTTGCGATCGTTCTTTGGTGTTTTATATTTCAATGATGTTATCAGAACGATCTTCAGTGATGTTCCGTGACTGTTGTGTTTGAGTTGAGACATTAATTGTTGTTCGTTAAGTGACGATAATTTCTAAATCAGTTGATCTTGATAACTTGGCTGAAGTAGTCAATTGAAATTAAATATTGTTGAAATAGCTTCAGATATTTGTTCTCAATCTGTTCTGGCACTGGACATTCATCTTTAACGGTGTAAATGACTGCTGTTATTGCTGATGAACTGACGCATTAATAACGGACTTTGCTTATGTTGTATAAAGCACTAAGAAGAATTACGTTTACCCTTCTAAAGTCTCGGTAATGCAAATTACTTCCACTAGTGCGGGCTTCGTATACAACCATTGGTTTAATAATCGCGAACGACAACGTGTTAGATGTGCGATGAGCTTGTAGTTTTATCTTGGGATAACCAACAAGATTACTGATGATGGTCTACCACGAGCTTCCGGTAAAATCTTAAATGGCTGTCTGTAAGTTCGTTTTGCTTTGCGTTCAATGACGACTGTTGACCGATGTTTTAAAGCCATTTTGGCTGATCGTACGTTGATTTGCGGAAATCGCGTCGTAAATCAGGCTGACGGTAGGAAGCTGTAAGAGATTTTTCGCGTCGATTCTTTGCGGCAGCCGGACCAAGTTAAATATCTTAGTTCTGGAATCGTGGATTGAAATAGGACCATGACATCTGATTCTTTGACCTCACATCTTGGTCTTTTATTGGATTGTTAAAAATCTTTATTAAACAAACTTCGTATCTGGACAGACCTCTTATATTAACTAATATTGTTAACCAAATATAAAATGGTGAAAATAATAAATCACATAATATGTTGATTATTATGTGGGCGACGTTAATCTTCTGCAAAACAATTGAAGGATATAGATCCAGTTGTAATCTTTAACAATAGTTGATATGTAACAGACACCAAATTAAAATAAATATTTTAGTGATGACATCATCTTTTGTTTATAACAAAAAAAGTCGTCGAAATGATCACAAGTACCAGTAAAACGCTCACGGTGTGATCGTGAGAAGGTGCGTAACGACTTGTATTTCAAAACGCCGAAGCGACTTCGTGCAACTGTTAATGCATAGTAATTATTGAACTCAGTCAGTTCAACATAACATAATCAGTGTCTGCGTTTTTAAGGTAAAGGTGTTTTCGAACGGATCAACGTCGAATCTGTTTTATTCTCATGTTGACCCGGGCTTCGTCAGACATCGATCAGCGTTCGAAAGTTCTAGTGTAACGCTTTCGTACCAGTATCTGCGTTGTTGTTGTGTTGTTGTACGTGGGCGTATTTTAATAGTTAACGATGGACTAACGTTGTTCTTGTTAGTTCGCCAACCAATCAATGATCGCATCACCAATCTTGACGTTTTGTTGCATCTTCCGCGGGGTTCGTTGTTAACACCTCGCGCTGAAGCTTTAATAACGTGATCCTGATCTAAATCAAACGGTTGCTGTTTCGGTTTCTGATCAACGCTTGGCGGCTTCATCGGATGTAACGCTTTGTTGGTTGATTCAGCTGTAATGACTTTCGACATTTCCGATGAACCGTTTCTGATAATAACAATTGATGTTTCTTCGATAATCTTGCTCATTATTTGGCTTCTTGCCATGAATCTTATCTGTGACATGTTTTATTGTTATTTTCTGTTTGAATGAACAATCTTGATTATATTTTCTGGTTTCTAAATGTGTTTCTTGGATAATGTATATCAATAACAAATATTTTGCTGTTTTGTTATTATCAGTTTCTTATGTTGAACCTATCAGTAAATCTTGAAACCCAGTACCATATCTCATCTTATGAACACCTCAGACATGGCTTTATCTTTTGATGGCGATTGGTGTTGATTCTGTTTATATTAAATCTGTTTGTTTACTGATTGTAACATATTGTTACCACTATAACAACAGCATCGTGATGACCGGTTCTGGATTATTTCAAAATCCACGATTTCGAACGATCATTCGCAATGTAGATGACTTTTATTATTAACGATTACTTTATTTCGAATGTTTCTACTAAAAATTCTTGTGTTCGACGACTTTCTTTGCTTTTTCAGTTCAACCGCGGAACAACCAGATCGTGCCCCAGCTAGTAACTATCTTTATAATAACCGTCTATAACTTTAAATAAGATTATCTCGATTATTTTCGGTTGATTAAGACTTTGTTAGTTTATAATTAACTGTTTTAACGGATGCTGGCTAACGATTTTCTGCTACTCTTCGTAACCCCAACCGTTTGTGTTTTGTAACGGATTGCTGTGGTATCGATGGTTGTAACAAACTTTAAATCGCTGGTGTGCCGTGGTTTGGACGTACCGATTATCGTTATATTTTTAAATCGTTGCCGCGCTCGTTGGTGACTGTTTGATTCACCCTTCATGTTTTTGTTTTTGTGTTGCCCTTTATTTGACGGACCGATTGCTGTTTGTTATGGGATCATCTAGTGTTTGCTTTTGAAATTCTTTAAGTTTTTCATTAGTAATACTAATCATGCCTATACTAACTGTATGAATAATATCTCTAAATGGTTGCTCATTTTCGGTTTCATTACTACATTCTTCAAAAATTCATGACAACAAATCAGCTATATAATTGTGTTTACCGGATATAAACATTAAATCAAAATTGTCCTTTAACAACTTTAATTTTAATCTTTTAGTCTATTATTTTTAATTTCATGGAGTTGTTTTTAATTAATGACATTAATGGTTTGTGGTCATTATAAATCTGAACTTTATGACCATAGATGTAATTATGGAACTTTTGACATGCGAAGCATCTGATAACAACTCTTTTTCTGATTTGAGCATAATTAATTTCACCTGGGTTTAATGCTCTAGACGCATAAGTGATTGGTTTGCCTTCTTGAAGCAAACAACAACCTAAAGCATCTTTTGATGAGTCACAATGAATGGTTATTTTCTTTTGGGATCAAAGGGAACTAGCATGTGATTGCGTTACTTATGACTTCTTTAATTTGTTCAAGTACATTGTTATGAATCTGCAACCATAACCATTCATTATCTTTTTTAGTAATTGTCTTAATGGTGAAATTAATTCTGACAAATTAGGTACAAAGCCTCTTAAATAATTAACTACACCTAGAAGCTTTTGTAGTTCTAATTTGTTTTTGGGTGGTTTTAAATTTTGTATAACCTTTACTCTATTAGGATCGGGACTCATTCCGTTCTCGTTAAAAACAATTCCAAAGTATTTTACTTCATTTACATGTATTGACCAAGTTTATTTGGATTAAATTTATATTTTATTTTCCTTAGCTCTCTGAAGTACCTGAGATACAATCTTATCTAATTCCTCTTTGCTACTAGCAGCACATAATATATCGTCAAAGTATACAGTCACTCCTTCGATATCACCAAAATACTTAGAGGTTAATCTTTGAAAAATTTCCGGAATAGAGTCCAAAAGGAGCCCTTAAGAACCTGTAACACCCATATGGTGTACTAAATGTACATAATTTACTCGATGCCTCATTTAACTTTAATTGAAAATATCCATCCCTTAAGTCAAAACACAGAATATTTTTTTATTTGCCAGTTGAGGACTTATCTCTTCAAATGACGGTATTGTAAACACTTCACGAACAATGTTTTATTCAGTTCATTTGGGTCGATACAGATTCTTAATGACTTATCAGGCTTTTCTACGATTACTATATTATTAACCCATTGATCTGGGCTTTCAACCGGTACAATTATTTTCCGTTCAACAAGGGAATTTAAACTATTTTTAAGTTTTTCTTTAATTTTAAACGGTATACGCCTTTGCGGTGCAATAACAGGAATAGCATTATTTTTTTAATTTAATTTGATATTCATCAGGAAATTCACCAGTCCACTAAACACTCCCTATGTTTTTTATAAAGTCTTCTTTGTTTAGTAATTCATTCACACTGAAGTTATCAACTCGTCTTATACATTTAGGTTGTATGCAAGTTTCTAAACCCAAGATGGAATTTCATTTTTACAATATAAAATTCTGTTACTACACTATTGCTAATGTTACTTACTTTTCTGCTATAATTACACCTATAGGAATTACTTTTGACCCACCAAATGCATTGATTCTAACATTAGTAGGTTTGATTTTATCTTCCCATTTAAATTTTTGTATTAATTTTAGAGGTAACGTATTGATTTGTGCCCCACTATCTAACTTAAATCTAACATTCCTATTATCTACACTTAATTCTTTAAACCATCCATTATTATATGGAATTGTTGCATCAAATGCAGAGACATTAACATCGTTAAATTGCTTTCATCATCACTTAAATCACATGCATTTATATTTCTGCGATAACTCATTTGATCTCTTTTTAAATCTACAAACGGATGCAAAATGGTTCTGCTTTTACAATGACCACACGTTTTTCCATATGCAAAACATTTACCAATCTTATGACTAAACCCGCATTTAAAACATTTTTTAAAATTGACATTTTTACTAAGATTATGATGATTACCTTGTACATTTCTAGGCGACTGATGATTGACCTTTTGGGCTGATAACAGTTCCTGTTCTTTAGATTCTTGCAATATTATTTTCATATTTTCTTCCGCAACTAGACTTGCAAAATTCAACAATTTTATCGAGTGTTTGATTTTCTCAGCAATCTTTCTTGGACATTCTTGGAATTTATACCTAAAACAATTTGAGCCTTTAGTAACTTCTCTTCTTGAGTGTCGAAATTGCACGGTCGGACTAATTGAATAAGATCAGTGTAATATTTTTCAAACGGTTCATTCAATCCTTGCTTCCGGTTAAAGAATTTATAAATATCCATCGTTTCATTTGACTTAGGTGCACAATGCTTTTGTAATTCCTCCAAAATTGCATGAACTGTTTCTTCTGTTTCTTTTAGCGTGGTTATTGTTTGATATTTTCTTAAAGCTTCGGAACCCATTAAATTTTTAAGCCTAGCAACTTGGACATCGTTGGTTTTCTTTCCGGTTTCAGTAGCAACGAAGTAGACAATGACTTCTTCTTTGAAAATTTTCAGATTTTCGGCCAAATTGCCATTTAAATTTAGCGTTGATGGCTTATTAAACTCCATTTTGGTTAGTTTAACACGTGTGTTGAGGTTAAAACTTTTTCTTTTTATTTTTACAACTTCTTTATAGTTTTAAATTTCCCTTTTAACTGCGCCATGTTTATTTATGTTTGTTATTTTATTTAGGGCGTATTTTCAATATAGTTTTAACGTGTGAACTCATATTTATTTCTGTTAAATTCCACTTAACTTAATCTAATGAATCTAACACATCACAATGTTACCAACCTTATTTTATTTATCTATATACAGGACAGATTTACATTTATTAACAGGTACCAAGAGCTAAAAAAATTATTTCAAAACCGAGATAACCGTCGGAACTCTGTTTAACTATCATAATAATTATTAGAACTGTCAAGAACTGTCGATCAACGTTGCGAAAAGTTTTAGAAATTAACAGCATTTCAACCACCGAGTATCCTGCTGGTACCAAGAGCTAAAAATTGATTGCAAAACCAATAACCGTCGGAACTCTGTTTAACTATCATAATAATTATTAGAACTGTCAATCAACGTTGCAAAAAGTTTTAGAAATTAACAGCATAACAACTTTTCATCAAGTGTCCTGCTGGTACCAAGAGTTAAAAAAATCATTTCAAAATCGATAACTATCGGAACTTTTTTTTTAATTATCATAGTAATTATTAGAATTTGTCAACTACTGTCGATCAACGATGTGAAAAGTACTATAAATTAATAGAATCAATCTTTTCGTCTTGTCCTGATGAGACCAAAAAATGTTATCAAAACCGATAACTATCGGAACTCTCTGTACTAATTAGAACACATCAAGAAATCAAAAACTGCGCAAAATAATTAGCAGGACACACATTTGTTGTATACACTGATATCTACAATACATCATGTTTGTATGAATAACTTAACTATTACAATTTTTTATTTTCATTACATACTATGATATAACTAGATTAGAACTGTCCAAAATTTCCTGTTAACAACTAAGTTCTATTGTTTTTTTGTAGTTTAGAGGAGAAAGTGTCTGATTTGCGAAATTAGCAGGACATTTTTTCATTTGCAATTTTTTGGTATTAAAATCCTGGAACTCTTTTTTATTTTCTAACAAGAACTTCAGAACTGTTATTAATTTTTTTTATAATTAACACGTCTGCTGCAAATTTCACGGATCCGTGACGCAAATATTCTCGCCCCAATGCTGCCGATCCGGATCCGTGTCGTTAGTATGTGGAGCTTGGATGAAATATAAATCTTTCAGAATTGCGCTGAAGTATTTGATATCGTGTCAACATATAGACTAAGCATTCTAATATTTAAAAATTAACTCAGTTTGCCGGTTTAGACGGTTGCATACTTATAGAATTATAAGAAAACATACCGAGGATCGTTTATAGAAGCAATAGCCACAACTGATGCGCCTACTTGAACTTGCAACCCCAATAAATTATTTTTCATCCTGAAAGAACAATACGAAAAAACGAAAGATGGCGAAACGAAATGTATTAACTTAAGAGTTTCAATCAATAATTTGCGTCGACTTATACCATAAATGGCCATAAACAACCCTCGGTGTGTTTCTTTATAATTCTAGACGGACAATGTAAAAGAGGTCACAGCGTTTTTTAATAGATTTCACAGATGCCGCTAATTTATGGTATTTCCTAAGTTCGTTATATTTTGCGCTTATGGGTTGGTTTCAGTTCATTTTCACGCAAAGTAAGCGCACAAAGTCTTGTGTTCCTTGATTTTTTTTTTAATTAAAATAAAATGTCAGATGGGACTGGACCTTCAGCGCAGAAACGGCCACAACAGAAGTACAAGCATGTAAACAATCTACTAACTGAAGAGAAAATGAAAGCGGATCTAAGTGCATCCAACCATACAGAGTACGACGTTTCTGTTGATTCCGACGAAGATTTTGCTCCGGACATTTTAGAGCATGAGGAATCATCGGACACTGATGAACTTGATGATAGTAAGTACTGTTGTTTTTTTTAATATCACATAATCTTCAAAGATGTGTAAACTTTGCCTATGTCAGTATCACAAAATTTAAGTGGCGGTGGTTCTGCAAATCTTGGGTGGAGTGATGTTCCTGAAGCTATGAAGGATTTATTATTTCTTCGTCTTGGTACCTAATCCGTGCAACCAACCTATAAGTTATTCACGAATGAAATTATTGGTACCATCGTGGAACAAATGAACATTTACGTCGAAGAAATATTTTTGTCCTTAAGGGGTTCACAACATTCCAGAATATCCAAATGGAAACCTCTTACTCGAGAGGAATTTTTAATGTTTTTGGGTCTGCGTTTACATACCGGAACTATAAGAATGAACCGCTTACAAAATTATTGGAAGACAAATCCTTTATTTAGTTTTCCAATTTTTGCAAAAAAATGAGCAGAGACAGGTTTCTAAGAATAATAATCCTGCTGCGGATGAAACAAACAAGGATTGGTTGTACAAAATACATCTGATTGTAGAATTTGTCAACAGAAAATGGCCAAAATTTATTACCCTGGCAAGGAATTGTCACTAGATGAATTGATGGTTTTGTGGCGGGGTCTATTAGTATTTCAACAATACATAAAGAATAAGCGGTATCAACTTACATATGCTCATGAAAACAAATAGAATTATTCTCAAATCGTCAGTATATACAGGGCAAATGAACGATGTAGGAGGTAAAGGTCGCACAACAAAGGTGGTGTTGGACCTCTTAGAACCCATTTCAGATAGCGGGCATTCAGTTTTTATGGACAATTATTTTAATTCATATGATTTAGCAAACAAGCTTTCCAAACGCTCTACCTACTACACTGGAACATTAAATTCGAAAAGGAAGGGAAATCCTGCTTCAAAAAAAAACTTAAAAAAGGGAGGCTGCATTGTTAGATATGTCAACAACATAGTGATTGGAAAATGGAAAGACAAGCGGGATGTTCTTGTAAAGAATACAATCAAATACACTTGGGAAATTTTAGTGATTAGTTTTATAAAGCTAACATCGAAAATGTTGTATAGGGAATTACGCTTGATAAACGCAATCACAGGTCAACAACAATCTCACCGGCCAATACCAGGAGATAGTGGCGTCAATGGCCCAACTTTCGCAAGCCAAAACGGTCCTTCGATGCGGGTATAAATAGGCACCCAAAAGAAAAGAATGGGGTCTTGATTCTCCGTCGTCGTCGAAGAACCTTTTCTCCGTAATCCGAGAACCGCCTTCCTATCCATCGTTCTAAAAGAACTTCTTCTCCGCCGCTGCAATTGCATTAATATTCACCGTTTTCCAAACTTATAATTATTTCCGAATTTAATTATTATTTTGCCGTTTTGAACCGAATTCTATTTTAGTTGCCGTTGTCATTGTTATTTTAGCGCCTTGAAACCGTTCAGACAGCGAGAGTTCCCTCTTGCGCGACGTTCGCTCTTCAAACACACTTATAAACAAATACCCCCGTGAATACGTTCAGACTGTGAGGGTTTCCCCTTGCGAAACGTCCGTAACCACCTTGATATGAGTAGGTTGTGTGAACAACTTAACGGAAAAGAATTTTTTACTAGGCTTACATTACTGTGCATTCGACTAACCGTAAGGGCCTGGCTCTAGCGTAACGTCTATTGCGGCTTTGTAGTCACTGTTAGTAATTTCGAGACCCTCGTGCAGCATTCCCCATTTACCTATTTGAGTCCCCAAGGTATTAACTACGACCGTTCCTCTTAGAAAGCACTCGTAAAACTGAGGCAACATAAAAAAAGAAACTGACAAACCTGGCAGACGAGAAACCACTAGTTGTTGTAATCTCAACAATTATTAAACTAATTGATGTTAATAATTAATCACAATAATTAATTTCTTTACGTTTAGGTTTATTTTGGTGTTGCAGAGTTACCAACAATCAGGGGCCGCGTTCCAGCAAGCGGAAGCCGTGACCAGCGAGAATGAAATTTTATTTTTTATTACGAATTAACTTTTTTTATTACTGTACATTGCCGACAAATAAAATTGTGTAAAGTGTCTTCGTATTTGTCTCCGATTAGAGCTACCCAGACCGACACGCCTACATTCTTTTCATATCTAATCAATACGATAATAAATAGTTGAGTATGTGGATAGAAAAACTAATACTCGAGAAAAACTTGCTCCTATTTATTCCTATTGAATTCGTATTACTCTTGTGAGAGGAAGACTGTAAGGTGGCCACTGAAATTGGGAATTCACTTTATACAGGTTATGCTTCTAAATTACTTCAACTTAAATATAAAGTTTACTGAAATAGAACAATTTGTATGATCTTCGGCTATCAGTACTGGAGAAACTTTTGCAGATCGAGATTGATCCTATTCCAAAACGATCTTTACCACAACCTACTCATCTTATTTTAAAGAATTTTGCAGAAGGATGAAAAAGCCAAACAAAAGGAACGTTGCCGAGCGTGTTCTGACCATAAAAAGCAAAAGGCTACAATCTTTTATTGTGCGTCATGTGACGGAGAATCTGGACTTTGCGCTGGAAAATGCTTCAAACAATTTCACGAATCTGTATAAAAATGACGTATTATATTACTATAGAATATTACAAAGTAAATTGTTTTTATAGCCAAATTGCCTATCGAACTTGTTTGAGTTGTTATTTTTCATAATATTTAATAAAAAAGTTGCGACACGGATACGTGTCGGTCAGCACTGGGTAGCAAATACTTCACCAGGTGCTGACGACACGTATCCGTGACACCACCCACAAGAGATATTCCACCCCTCGCACACAACTTTGATATTTAGATGGTTTAATTTTTACCATATACAAGGTGGACCATTGAAAACGAGCCAGGAGGCATAACTGCTGAAGAAAAAATGTCACCAAAAATCCTGAGACAGGTCAAATTTATTTGTGAGGGACACACTTTTGACAAAAAATTGGACCTCAATTGTCACCCCCCTAAGCGGGGGTGTTGTCCCCCAAATTTTTTCAAATAGGAATAGGGGTCAAGTGATACCTCGTTGAAAAGGGCTCTTGATTCTCTATACAGTGGTTTTTTATTTATCAAGTTCGGTCCACTTGTTGCGAAGATATGTAGTCGTGAAGTATCATTTATAAATGTCCCGAAAAATGATTGACTTCGACGTAAACAACGTTCATTCGAAGATAAGAACTTTGTTAGAGTTTTGCGTGGCTGATAAAAAGTAATTTAGAATGCAGTATTCACGAAAAACATCAATACTTTTTGCCCGTTGCCCGGGGAAACAATGATTGTCAGAGAATGGCATGAAAAGTCACATTTTATCATTTGTCTTCAGAGATAAAATGTCATTTGCTTTTTTGCCTATGAACTGAAGTAGATAGGCCGACGAAGAATTTAGTTGTGATTTTTGCTTTTCATTGTAATGGATCTCTACTAATAATCAGTCATTATGGTGTATTCAATTGCCGAAAGAGTTGAAATTGTGAGCCTTTTTTTAAGAATCATGAAAACGCCCGAGAAACTGCACGTTTATTCAATGACCTGCATCCCGATAGGTATGTTCACCATAAGTACGTGCTGGAGTTGCTACGCAAATTCCAAGAAACAGGATCAGTGGGTAATGCAAAACGAAATCCTCAACGTAAATTTCCTGTGATGAATGAAGCCGCAAGCCTGGAAGTAATAGGCCAAGTTAGTGCAGATCCAGCGTTGAGTACACGAAAATTAGCTGGGATTACAAATTTAAAGAGAACGACAATACGACGAATTCTGAAGAAATTTAAGTTCCATCCATATAAAATCAAGCTAGTTCACGAATTGAACGAGGACGATCATGATCGGCGCTTGGAATTTTGCGAAAATATGTCCCAAACAATTATTGACAACAGGCAATTTCTTTTCAACATTTGCTTTTCTGATGAAAGCTCTTTCTTCTTAAATGGCACTGTCAACCGTCATAATTGCCGCTTCTGGTCAGATGAGAACACTCATGTGTTCCATGAAGTTCATACTCAGACTCCACAAAAAGTCAATGTTTGGGCGGGTATTTTTGGTGATCAGATCATTGGACCAATCTTCATAGACAACAATTTGACAGGCGAACGATACGATACCTGCGAATATTGGAGGACTTGATATACCATAGACTAATTAACATTGTTGAGAACGATGAGAGATACTCGGAAGCAGATTTGTTTTTTCAGCAAGATGGTGCTTCACCTCATTATGCAGCTGTTGTTAGTGAAAGTTTTTAAATGCAAACTTCCTCGGTCAATGGATAGGTCGAAGAAGTCCCGTAGAATGGCTAGCCAGATCTTCAGACCTTTCTCCTTTGGACTTCTTCTTGTAGGGGCATATAAAATCAAAGGTTTATGCTACTGAGTGCAGTTCGTTGGAAGAGTTACGTCAGCACATTACTCTTGTATGCAGGGGAATAGCTCCTGAGATGCTTGGATACGTTAGGCAGAAATTTGAGCAAAATTTATACAATTGTATGGAAGTTGGTGGTGCTCAATTTGAACATTTACTGGATTAAAACTTAATTTGTATTGTATTTTGGTTTGATGATTTTTGCATTCCTCGAAATACATTGGTGACATTTGAAAACTCCATATATTCGCAACGGGTGGACCGAATTTGAAAAATAAAAAACCACTGTATAGAGAATCAAAAGCTCTTTTCAACGAGGTATTACTTGACCCCTATTTTTATTTGAAAAATTTGGGGATGACATCCCGCTTAGGGGGGTGACGATCAAGGTCCAATTTTTTTGTCTAAAAGTGTCTCCCTCACAAACAAATTTGACCTCTCAGGATTTTTTGGAGAAATTTTTTCTTCAGCAGTTATGCCTCCTGGCTCGTTTTCAATGTTCATTCTTTTATTTATTATCGGTTGTTATTCACAAAACATTTCAACTTCACAGTTTCAAAATTGGACAAAAGAAAAAAACAAAAATTTTTTATTATAAAATCCAAGATGGTGCTCATTTTAAAAATAAAGTAACAGGTTTTACCAGTTTTCGGAATAACATCGGAACTGCTCGAAATTTTTGAGTTTTCTCAGCAGAATCTGAACCACCATAATACATCATTGCTCATTTAACCAAAATTGTAGCTTTATTACTATCAAATAAAATTATATAACCTACTCAATTTGAGAACACAGTGTAGTGTATATTTTATTTTATCTAAGTTTATTTTTAACGTTTCATGCATATTTGTATCTTTCTCCTTCGAAGTAGGTTTCTGCTTTCATATGATGTAACAGTATTTATTTAAATTCATTCTTTAGTTATAAGCGATTCAATTATGTTATTAGTTGTCTTCGGTGTGATGTTGGTTGCCTATTGAGAATATTCAAATAATTCTTATCAGCTATTTGAATTTTCGAAATTGGCGGTTGAGGAAATGGTTTTTTTTTCAAATTCTGATAAGCCTTCATTTTCAATTTTTGGTTTCCTCCTCTTCAATTCGAAGGTATCCACGTATATACATGGTGTCCCACGACTATTAGACCAGTAATATATCAAGATTGGGCAGTAGTAGATAATTATAATTTTGGGGGTGTAAATTCAGAACAAATGTTATATATTTTCTTGTTATTGTGTTACCCAATGAGGTATTTTTCAAATCTTCTAAATCTGTAGCCGAAAATTACAGGGGTTCAATTTGAATTTTTAACTTCCAATCCTTTAAGTACCTGTGCTCTTAAATTAATCACTTTAGACCCCAAGTGTGCTAGTTAGTTGGAATTGTTTTATCGGGAGGAACACAGAAAGGCTCAAATTACAGGTTGTCCCATTAATATAATTTGATGAATGCGACGTCACGTGCCAAAACAAATACCTCTATTGGGTAACACAATAACAAGAAAAAATGCAACATTTGTTCTAATTTACACCCCCAAAATTATAATGATCTACTACTGCCCAATTCGATATATTACTGTTTAATCGTCGGGACCCTGTATATAGTTGGTTTTGAATTGCTTTTTGGCACCATTTTTGTAATTTGGATTAATCAGGCCATCCATTCTTAAATTTTCCCATTGGCAATTACGAATGGTTAATTATTGAAGATAAGCAAATGGTAAAATCTAATTTATTAGAATTTCTATATACATACATCACAATAATTGATTTGTTCTTCGTTGAGGAGGGGCACAAAAAAACCATTATGTCGTTTTTTTCTTCAGAAGAAGTGCATATTATGTTGCACGAAAAATTTAATTTTTTTATTTAATTAAGTTTAATGGGTAATACAGTGATTTATGGTAGCCTGCATGAAATGTACATATACAGGGTGATCATTTGAAAACGAGCCACCCTAAATATCTCGAGAAAAAATGATATTTTTGTGGAGTCAACGGCACCTTTCCATGTGTTAAGGGGGACATCTTTTGACGTTACTAGGTTAAAGTTAAAGTTCACCGTCTCACCCCCAGCAATCCCTACTTTTGAAATTTAAATGGCATTCCTATATTCTTTTCACATTTTTTTATAGCGGTTTATTCCTAAATACAAATCCAAAAAAGAATTACGGTGACTAGCAAAATGTTGGATAAAAAAGCTAAAAACTTAATTTATGAAAAAAAGATGACAAAAATAACAAAAAAATTTTTAATATTCTAATTTGTGAGAAATGGCAAGTTGCTCATAATAAGTGCTTGAAATGCCCACCGTTGTTGGCCATGCAATGATAAAGACGGTTTTCAAACTCTCTCCGTACTTTTCGAAATACTTCTCTCGGAATCAAATTACATTCCTGTGTTATTCGTTGACGTAATTCTGCAAGGTCTTGAGGAGATGTTTTATAAATAACGGATTTAAGGTGTCCCCCATAGAAAAAATCAGGGCTAGTTAAGTCAGGGACCTCGCTGGCCACTCGATCGATCCTCTTCTTCCAATCCATCTATTGGAGAATTTATCGTTGAGCCATTGCCAAACATTTAAACTAAAATGAGGTGGAGCACCATCCTGTTGAAAATAGAGTTGATCTTCATTCAAAATCAAATTTCCATTTTCATCACGCATATTTTCCATTGCCTCTATTATTAAAGGATCTATCATGTTTTCTAATAGATCTAAATACATAGTGCCATCTAAATTTCCATCTATAAAGATTGGGCCAATAATAGTGTCACCCAATATACCCGCCCATACGTTCAATTTTTGTGGTATCTGAGTGTGACCCTCTCTAAAATTGTGTGGATTTACATCACTCCAGTACCGTACATTTTGTTTATTTACATGTCCATTTAAAAAAAATGAACATTCATCGAAGCAAATATTCTGAATCAAATTTGGATTTGCATTGATCATACCTGTCATGATTTCGCAAAATTCATTTCTGCGGTCAGTGTCGTCTTTGAAAGCTCTTGATGAAGTTGTAATTTATACGGATGGAATTTATGGAGCTTAGTTACTTTATGCACTGAGCAATATGAAAGTCCAGTGTCAGTGGAAATTTGTCGTAAAGAGACCGTTGGATTCATATTCAGGTGACCTAAAACCTCAATCTGAGCTGCCTCATCTAAAACTCTTCGATTTGTTCTTTTCTTATTTGCCACGGAGCCACTTCCCAAAAATTTAGTAATTAATTCTGTCACATACTTATGATTGACGTTTTTATGAGGGTGTCGTTCATTAAATGTTTTCGCCGTTCTTCGAGCGCACTTATGTTTTTCACCATAAATTAATATTATTTCACATCTTTCAGCCATAGTGTAGACCATTTTGATAAATTTTAAACTTGCTTAAACCCTTATTTAATGCGAATGCTGAACGAAAAATAAAGTAATTGCAAAATGTCAAACATTACACTAATGTTAAAACACAATTGTATTGTATTTTATACCTGCTCTAACCTACTGCGATATCTTACTTTAACCAAATTTAATTATTTATGTATGTATAGGTCGGTAAATGATGAGTTAAGTTTTTGCATTTTTATCCAACATTTTGCTAGTCACCGTAATTCTTTTGAATTCGTATTTAGGGATAAATCAGCTATAAAAAAATGTGAAAAAATATAGGATGCCATTTAAATTTCAAAAGTAGGGATTGCTGGGGGTGAGAGGGTGAACTTTAACTTTAACCTAGTAACGTCAAAAGATGTCGCCTTTGACACATGGAAAGCTGCCGTTGACTCCACAAAATATTTGAATTTTTCTCGAGATATTAAGGGTGGCTCGTTTTCAAATGAGACCTTTAATAATTTTTATTTCGACTCCTTTAGTTTTTTTATTTAAAGAATATTTTTTTTACAAGAAGATTTTAATTTTACAGTACGTATCATTTAATTTTGGGGTGTTTAATTAAGATCTTACTCGCTGCCTAAAATCAAAATAAATTTGTGGAAATTTCGACTATTTTTGTATGCATTTCTTCTGCCCCAGATTATTTATTTAATCTTTTTAATCTATGTAAATATTTGTCAATCAATTTTGAAGTCCTTCCGCCTCTTTTATATCCAACTCTTTATGGGTTACAATGCAGTCATTATAAAACTTGCCCCACGTTGGGCATCCAAAATGTTACGATACATTAAACAACTTCTACAATTATTTGGTCTATTAAAGATTGAATTGTGTTTCAAGTACACGTCAATTAAATTAAATCACAATATTAAATTTTTTAACATAATCAACTGTGTACTTCAAATTAATCACGAATTCAGATTTTGTAACTGCAAGTCGTATAACTGTGTTAGTAGTAAAATAATGATGAAAATGACGATTATTGTCGACGATTTAACACGGAATCAAACCAGGTCATCCAGTTTTGTGAAAAATATTAATTTCTTAATAAATATGCCCATAATTATATTGAAACCGCAAAACAGTTCGTAAATAGAAATATTTGTTTTAAGTAATAATCGTGCTTCTTAAAAAAATGTTATGCACGCTTTAAAGAAACTTTACGTAACCTCTTCAAGTTTTAATCTTAATAAAATCTTAAATTGACATTCCGTAATTTAAAATTTGAAAATTTTAGATCGAATTAAGATTTATATACAATGCTAACCTAAATATTTACTTAAATTTGTTTATTATTATTATTATAGTTATTATAATATTCTAATTATGTTTAATGTTATTAGATTGAAGTGATTTATTTATAGCGAAATGTTATGTAGGCCATTCTTTTCTGGAATGGGTCATAATGTTTCATGGTATGCAATCCATCTCATTGTTTATCTTTCAATTATAATTTTATTAACGTTTGTGACATTATTATAACGCAAGAGTTAAAGATTTATTACCCCGTATAACGGAAATAAACGTTTTGCAAACATTACATTGTAAGCATTTTTACACTTCGATAGTTCAATAAGTGCACAATTACGTTTCATTAAAATTTTACAACAAGTAATTTTATCAATACATTTATCAAACTTTGCGTATAAAACACATTCAAGTAGAGCATCAAATACAAATAAATTGCGTTTACGAGTTTTATAACAATTTAAAATTACACGTACATGCAAAATTTTCGTAGGTGGAAAAAGTCATTAAATCATCTTGCAACACAAATGCATTAAAACATTAACGTGAAATTAGATTGTGCAAAAATTTTACATCAATTTCGTAGCGCAAGAAAAGTTTTTAAACAATTTTTATATGGAAAATAAACAAAACCATCGTCGCGCCCAATTATAAAGTTTTTTTCTGCATTTGGACAAGCGTTTTACACAATTGTCATTCGTAATTTAACAATAAAAGTGCCGTTTCATTCTATTATACAAAGAATAAACTTAACAATGTGATTATATCAGTGTGTACGTGCAAAAAGTGCATGTCAACTTTCTTCTTGTTTTTTTAATGCCACGAATTTTCTGATAAAATCATTTATACTGTTCGCGGATTAAATACTAGAATTATATTAATCAGGTTTTTAGCGACTTTGTTGGACGCAATTTGTCATTAATTGGCGTTTTAAACTTTTACAATTAACTTGTTAAAATGTGTGAGTATCGAGTATCGAGGTCGTTGGTCTTTATTCAAATGCAATCTATAAATACTGTTATCAATCTAACGTTATGCGCTGTAGAATTTTGCAGTGCTTATAAAAACCCACAAACAATAAATATTTTGTGTAAAATTCTTTACGCTGCGTAACTTTCAAAATTAATCAGCTACAAAAGGTTTATTGGTTTCAAACATTTATTTAAGATGCTAAATATCCAATGAGTTTATATTATTTAAGAGAAAATTAACTTAAGTGTTGTGATCACGTAAATAATCTACAACTTATTTCTATATAACTTAAATCTTAAACAAAAAGAAATGAATTTCCATTAATAATGTACGCAAATTATATTTT